>OZ019980.1:301417-468917 GCA_963970395.1 Ephialtes manifestator
AGGGATTTCCGTATTACTACCGATTAGGGACCTACCAAGAAAGTTCTTGCTTGTTGTGCGGCGAAATTTAATGAGGCTTTGATAGGGAATATATTCAAGATTCAATCTGGCTTCATCGGGATTCCGGCTTTAAATGAAACATTGGGGCTAATTGGGCTTAATCGTGGAACCCCCAATAGGGTCAACCATATTGCGCTACGTTGTTATCACCACCGCCGCTGCCAGTAATCAAATGGGTAACCGCCTCACACCCAAATTTCAATCTCACGTCCCGTCGGGATCAGTATTCGGCTGGGTGACCACTCCCGCTCCGGAATTTTTCCAAGTTCCTCGAGAGACATTGATTCGAATTCGAGTTGATTATATCGTCATAATCCAAGGACAGGAACAAATCCGATTCGATGTTGAGTACAGCAAGGTCGTTGAGCCTATCCTCGTTCATTTTTTATCGGAGATAGTTTTTCACGCGACGCAGCCAAGAATAGCTACCGTAGTAGTTTGTCACTGTAGTGCAAACGCATATCTGAAGAGCGTTGTCGATATTGGGGTATACTGTGTGAAAATCGCTCGAAGCAATTTCAACAGCTTCCGAGCCGTTGCCGATTTTTCTTGTCATGCAATGAGCTAGTATAGTCGTTAAACGTCTACATAGAGGGATTCTCAGTAATGTCTATTGTCTTTGAAATGGAAGACGGAGACGATACCGACGATCTTAAAAAGTCATCTTCGAAAACTGCCATTGAAGGAGAGGTTGCGTTTATGGTAGGGAAATCAATCGCGATCTCTTTTTTTTCGGATGAACTCGTGATACTCGGATAATCAAGAACATTATTCGAATCGATTACATTTTTCTCAGGCCTAACGAGAAACGAATCCAATCTGCGGGTTTTATACGAATCACATTTTCTTCATTTTCAATTTTTTCTCGAGCACGTTTTCTGTACTTCGCGCAACTAAGATTTGTTCTTCGGTCACTCATTTTAGTTAATCAAATTTGGATCCATTCAGGTTTTGCTAAAACTACTGGTAAAACAAAAAAATTACGTTTAGGAATAACCCATCCGCACTCACGAGCGTGTTACCGCTACTAGCTCGTGCGAGATTGTTTCTGCGAGCTGTAGCAAGCCGAAACATACGTTGTATCACATTGTATGAGTAGAACAGTGCCAGCTGCAAATAAGATTTAATTCGAATGTAATAAATTTTGAAAAATCACAATGCAAGAAAATGCTATAAAAAATATTTTGCGTAAAACAAACAATTAATAAGCAATTTTTTTATTTTTATTTTTGAAAACTTGAAATGTTGAAAAAAATGTCCACCACGAAAAATTAAACGCCCCCTAGAATTTGCGGCCCTGGGCTCCAGCCTACTCAGCCTATTCGTAAATCCGCCCCTGTTTATGAGCTTGGAAAATAAAAGGACTGCAGCTTCGCTGTGAGACAGCTCGAAAACTATACTAGACGTTTCATTAGTCGAAGCACTCGGGGACAAGAAGGATTTAATCGAAAAAGTCAAGTAATGCGCGTCGACCCGATAAGCTACGATAGCACCACACATAAACTGACCCTCCATCGCTTGTTTCAGTACCAGCAGTATCACGCTCTCCTTCTTTCGGGTCTTACCGTTTTACTTTTTTTTTTATTTTTTTTTATTTTGCCACCACGTTCCGGACCATCTAGCGAAGGCTGTAAAACGTTGGCCAACTCACTCGCCTCTTCCCTCTTCATTCTTTCTTTTTTTCTCTCAGTCTCAAGCGCTTTCAGAGGCTTCCAGAACCTCTCCCACGACTCTCGTTCGCCGCTCTCCTCTTCGCCACTGTGGTGCTATCCTGTGTAAACGTGCCATTTTACAGTAGCGTTAGTTCCATCTCTTTTTCTCTGTCCGAGCTTGAGAGGCTACGGGTCTCGTGTTTTCCCCTCAGTACGCAAGGGCTTTCTATACAGCGCACGGACTATCTCGCATGGGGCTCGTAAAGTCAGAAGCGCAAATAGCGAGATATTCGAGGCATGCACGTCACCCGACGGAATCCTGGGGGACATAGCGAGCATTACTGCATCTCCTCGAGTGTGTCGGTGATCTACTGGCTTCTTTATCTTTCTCCCTGTCTCTGTAAATTTTTAGTTAACTTCGGAACTTGATCACTTTCCGTCGTCTCTTGGAATTACCGAAAACTGGCTTACAAAGATCCCTATTAAGGGTAGGGAGTCAGGTAAAAAAAATTGAATTTGAAAATTCAAACTCATCCAAATTTTATTGCATATATAAATGACCAGCAAACTATAATGTTGGTACTCAATGAAAGGATTTTTTACTGTCGTTTGACTTGCGCATGCCTTTCAATATTATCTTAAAAAGAAGTTCTTCGGTTTTCCACTTGACATCTCATTTTCTACTTCATAACAATAAGATACCCCGGCTAAGCGGAGTAAACTATTTTTTTTTGCATTCTGCACCGAGAGAAAAATATAGTTAAGACATGTAAAATAGTTTGGTAAAAAAACACAGACAACATAGTAAATGGGATCAATCTTGGAAGTTTGGAAATGTTTACTTATACCGTGGATAAAAAGGCGATGCACGCGGAGGGATGCTCGCGAAACGTTTGGGCATTTTCGGGCAACTTTGAGGTTATGACGGCAAACATTGAACGATCGACGCTACACGGGAGCTGTATATCTTGTGTAAATCTCATGACGTGCTAAACTACAGACATTTTGCTGGCTGTCAATAGATTTTGCGTTATTTTTCGTAACGTCAATTGCGTTAACCTGTATGCGTATGAAGATTATTCCGAACATTTGTGGGCGCAAAATATAGAGAAGTATGAGATGCGTTGTGCAGCGTTCTGCCTTCAGTCTATTTGCTGCAAGGAAACACATTTGCAGATCTTCACGCAGAAATTCACTGTGTATTCTGTTACTAACCCCCAACTGATACGTTAAGAAAAGCACAAATTTCCGCTGGACAAATTTCACATTATTTTCAGTATTCCGTCATAAAACCCTGTAATGTTTTTTTGTTGTTATAAAAACAATGAAACTCGTTCATGGGAATGGAAAGATGAGAAGGATTCTCGTTGAAAAAGTTCCATTCTTATGAAAACACGGCCACGGGCGCTCCGACGAGAATTGCACGTTGGCTACTGTAATTTTTACCAACTGAGCTGTTAGCTCAGTGTACAGATTGAATACCTGTGAACAAATTTCCGCTCTTGTAATAAATGAAAAAGCAATAATTCCAGGTTGAGCTTACTATGAGTTTTCATGATATAATATATTAGTATAAAATAAGTAAACAGACTCTTTTGAAATATAATTTTGTCAATGCCGTACTTGATATTTAAATTATACAATCCAGCGTGAATATTACTGTATATAAGCGAGAAGCAATGAGAAGGAGAAAATTTAAAGCGGTAAACGAAATTTCATCTCGGGTTTCCGTGGGGCGCGCGATTGCTCAGAATTCTCTCGGTGCTGGAATTGCGAAAGCTCGGGGCGGCAAGTACTACTCGACAAGCCTGCGATAAGATGAAGGAAATTAGGAATCTGCGTTGCTGGTGAGGAGTTCGGTGCCAAGAGAAGTGGGGGTGGGTTGCTGCAAGAGTGGGGGGAAAACGTTAAACGAGCGAGTCCCGTGCTATCGTATTTGCTCACGCTTTGCTAATCGTAAAAGCACAAGGCCGAAGGTAGGACGAAAGAGTAGCTGCTAGTAGCCGCCCGTTTGGCGGGTATGCGGCGGCGGCGGCCAAGTATCGCGTTCCACTTACCTTTGTTTCTCTTCTTACTTCGGATGCTTCGTTGCCGAGTCGTTTTACATCCTCTGCCCGTTACTCTTTGTCTCAAGCCGGCCGCCGCCCCCTGTCCTATCCTCTTATTCTTACCCCGCCGTGGGCTGCTTCCCTTATTCTGTCTGTTTTTCCAACGAATGCTACTTTCGCCAGTGGAACTTCCGTGCTCCTCGGAAATTACGCGCGAGAGGGTAAGCTCGAGAGCGCGTAAAATGAAATTCATTGTGGCACAATATAACCTGGATAATCCAGTATTTTTTAAAAGTTAAGTCCCCTGTTTTTTCCCTATTCCACATATACCATTTTCACATACATTTCATATACATTGCATAAACACTTGCGGATATACAATGTCCAATGTATATGAGGCATTCCACGGTATTTCACACAGCCAAAAAACCGACCGACGCCATTTTTTCTCTCATTTTTTCGTGTCATTCATCAAAGCGAATGGAGCATCTGTGCATTTTTTTATAATTTTATTGTAACATTTGTTCGATATACCTGTATGTACGTAGAATAAATATCCATACAATATACAGGATATTATATTTTTCTTATTATGGTCTGTAACGAGAATTTTACCCAACGCAGGAAAACCCAAGCTACAACCTTAAATTGTCCAATGTTACTTCTCTTCCTTATTTTTCGTTCCGAAGAACTGGGCGCCAGGCGCTTTGCCCAATACTTATAGAAATAATGATAATGATACGCTCAGCTCTATAATTATGATTTTATAACAATAACATGTAGCGATTGTAATACGATGATTAAACTTCGGAATGCTGCAAAAATTATTATTTTTCAATAAAAATTCACGGTAATCCTTTTGAAAAAATGGAAAAAAATAAGTAATGTATTACTTACTTCTTTCATTTTTTCCACTATTTCTTGCAATGTTAAAGCGAAAATTAGTATTTTTTTCAGCTATTCGAATGTTTACACTCTATTTTATAATAACTACGTATTATTATTACGAAATCATAATTACAAAACAAATTATACTGTAAACCATATCTCATGAATTAATGGGGATTTACAACTCTGACGTTAACAAATGACCATTGCCAGCCCAGGCTTCGCGTCAGCTGCAATACGTAGAGTGGGGGGGGGGGGGGGGGTAAGACCTACTGAGAGTTCGTGTTACTAATAAATAAATAATTCCAACAAAACTAAGTACGGGACTCACAACGATTTCATTTATTCAAAAGATCAATGAATTTATAGAAACAAATAAATAATAAAAATGTCCACGTAAAATATCTCTTTTTAGTGGCCACACTTCGGTCACTAAATAAATTATAACATGTCAAATAAATGCCCGACAAACGATAATGAACAGTCACACGAACGCACACTCACACACTCTCAAATAAATAATTAACAAGACCAGGACGACCGCGTATAAATTTACAAAACACTTGAACGCGATAAACGACAAAGCCAATGAAATTATTTAACAAAATTATACAGCACGTAATATGGCCTTGAAGTTGAGTCCCTCACGAAAAACCAAAGGACGCTATTAACGGGACAACCAAGGGCACACATACGGACCACACACACACACACACACACACACACACACACACACACACACACACACACACACACACACACACACACACACACACACACACACACACACACACACACACACACACACACACACACACACACACACACACACACACACACACACACACGCACAAACGCACGCACGCACGCACGCACGCACGCACGCACGCACGCACGCACGCACGCACGCACGCACGCACGCACGCACGCACGCACGCACGCACGCACGCACGCACGCACGCACGCACGCACGCACGCACGCACGCACGCACGCACGCACGCACGCACGCACGCACGCACGCACGCACGCACGCACGCACGCACGCACGCACGCACGCACGCACGCACGCACGCACGCACGCACGCACGCACGCACGCACGCACGCACGCACGCACGCACGCACGCACGCACGCACGCACGCACGCACGCACGCACGCACGCACGCACGCACGCACGCACGCACGCACGCACGCACGCACGCACGCACGCACGCACGCACGCACGCACGCACGCACGCACGCACGCACGCACGCACGCACGCACGCACGCACGCACGCACGCACACACACACACACACACACACACACACACACACACACACACACACACTTAACACTATGGCTTTTGCGGGACGAAGGCTTAAGGGCGATTCGCGCACACGTCTGATAATTCTAGAAACAATTATTTACGGAGACTCGCCAGCCCTTCTTTCCTGCACAATGCTATCCACCACAGCAGCGATCCGACACATTCATTCCTTCACAAACTCTATGGGCTGTCTCCATGGCTGCCATTTAAATCAGTATGGGCTGTCGCCATGGCTGCCATTTAAATCAGTATGGGCTGTCGCCATGGCTGCCATTTAAATCAGTATGGGCTGTCGCCATGGCTGCCATTTAAATCAGTATGGGCTGTCGCCATGGCTGCCATTAAAATCAGTATCGCGACAGCCCATACTGATACGGACTCGCGTGAGAACCTCTGTCTGCGGGCCAAATTGCTCGGAGTTCTTCCTTACCGGTAAGAGGTATTGTCTTGAGTTGTGACCGACTAAGCTAATGTGTAGAATCGAAATGTGTTGCAAAACTTTGGGTTGGATCGACTGTGAAGGATTAAAACGCGCTGGAACACTACTGCGTAGAATCGGGTTGTGTATTAAAGAATGTGCATGATTGATTTGAGTTGAAATGGAATGTGTTGATAAGTGTTTGTGGTTAATCTGATTGTGCAGACAACTCAACGTGCGGGATCATGTCTGTATAGCAAGCAATTTGTAGAATCGAAATGTGTAGGATCGAAATGTGTAGGATCGAAATGTCGTGGAAAAGACCTGTGAACGGCAGAAATTTGGTGAAAAAGCAGTACGTAGTATCGAGTTTGTAGAGGAACGAATGTGAAGTTACGCGATGCGTCGTATCGGAATGCGCGGTAAACCGAGTGTATTGGAACTGTTTGTGTGGAAAGAAATGTGTAGTATCGAAATGTGTAGGATCGAAATGTCGTGGAAAGAGGGTGTGAACATGAGAAATGTGAACGAAAAACGATGTGTAGAATAGAGTTTGTGAAGGAATGAATGTGTCGGATCGCTGCTGTGGTGGATAGAATTGTGCAGGAAAGAAGGGCTGCCAGAAAATTCGTCATAATGCAACACACGACAAAGATCTTTAACGAAAATCATTCTCTACGCGGAGGGTCAAACACGACCGGCACGACCACACCTTACAATACAATTACAGCACTCGCGATTAAATAAACTAAATAAATACAATTGAGAGACCAGAAAAATAATAAAATAATAAAAGTAGACAAATAATAAATAGTATATGGAGCTCACCGGGTCGGGAGACGGCAAATGAGTTACTCCTCGGACAGTTTTCCTCAACGGAGATTCAACGCACTTCCTCGTAATAATTAATATTTTGCGGGACGTCCTCCTCGCTCGACGATATCCGCGAAAAAGCCTCGAGTGATCGCGATCGATCTCGTTCGCGTACTTTGCTCCCCACCCTTAGATATTCAAAATTGCCCTAATCGGGGGAAAGCGCTGAAGCGCTCTCTCAAAAAGACGGGACCTGGCGCCTCGCTGGGTGAATTGACAAATTAGCGTAGCTGTTATCGGTGCGCATCAAGGTTCGATAGCTCGCTACAATGTCAACCATGCGCTAGGCCCTTTTCGAGCCCGTAAGCTCGAATCTTGCGCTGATAATATATGATGTAAATGCTGACTAGAGGCCTTCCCCATTAGGCGATGTATTGTTTTAAGAGGTGTAGGCGAGGCAGCTGATGAAGTACAGCGAGCTGTTGGCTCGCGAAGTCCGTAGATTTTCCCGGGAAATTGACGGGACGCGTGTAGCGTGTCGAAATACAATCTCTCTTTTTCATTCGTCGATCGGTCTCTTTGTCGTCGGCGTACATAAAAAAAATAACATTCAAAAAATAATTAATATTTATTCTAGTTTCCTATTATGACCCTGCGAGATCGCCCTTGAGTCGAAGAACGCGGAGGACGATATCAATTATTGTAACGCGTAATTTTGCGGCGTTACAGGTCCTAAAATGGATGTACAACGAATATCTCATGGTATATGGGTTACCACTACGATTTTAACTTAAGGATTCATCGGTGAAAATTCGCGGTAAATTATCTTGGCCCAAGATTATTTGGGAAAAGGAAGGCAGGTTGATATTTGCAATATTTATCAATGAATATTTCACTTGACTCTTTAAAAAAATCATTTCCCAAGAGGCATTTAATTACCCTGACTTTTACCTACCACTTTTTTTATGTTGTATTTGTACTTGGCACAGTTTTTTAAGATTTGACCGTTAGGCCACACGAACGCCAATAGTAAAAAAAAAAAAAACAAAGACAATATGGCATCCAACTTATTTTTAAGAAAAAGACTGCAGTTCCCAGGACGTAAGACTCTTCAATTATTAACCGGAATGCCAGAATATTATAGGGGCTTTCCATACTACGTGGATAACCGCAATTTTCCTTGGTCTCAAACAGTGTTTGTAAAGTTTTTGAAAAGTTGTTTAGAGAGCCACGAACATCCTCAAGTTATTTCAGAATTTGAACACACAATTTGCCTAAGGTTTAATACCAACATTATGTTTTACTATCTCATCGCATACATAGTATCGAAATAACCAACTAACGAAATAGCTATTAAGAGTTTTATAATTAATGTTACACACAAGATGAAGTTTAGCAGTTAATATTTGACAAAAGAAAAATAAAGAAAAAAGTTATACATATATATATCAGAGGAGCAGTACGTACAATGACAGTGATAATTTTTTTTTTTAAGGTTACTGATTTTCTATATATCTTTTTTAATATTTGCAAGGGAGAAATAAAAAGATCCCGTAATAAGAAATAGTGGTACGGGCTGTTTTTTTATTTTTTCGAATTCCCATGTAGGAATGGCAGACAGGCTGCTCAGAACTGGCTTAGTTCTTTTGCCAGTATTGGCTAACAATTCGTGGCCAGTAGTATGCGATCAAATGTAAATCTTTACCGGGCCAATTATGTTTTGTTGTCAATTTCGAATCGATACTAACTAAAAGATAACGGCCCAGTATTAAGGACAAATGCTGGCCGGAAATGTATAACAAATTTGGTGATTAATTGTGAAATAAAAAAAATGACTCTGATAACAGACTGTTTTGTAGTCATGTTAAAAATATTATTCTTCGATTATTATACTATGGTGGGCGAAATGTACCACCCTATATGTGTCTACCGTCTCAATTGAGTATTCAAGTGAAGAGCTTGACGTGCTATGTGTGTATGTAATTAGGAAAATGCAGATACCTGAGCCGCTGAGCATTGTCAGTGTAGATGTTGACAAGAATTCTTTACTTCGATATATATTAGGTCATCATTATTCTCGATATTAAGAGCACTCAAAACGTAACATAGCTTTTAATAGCGTTTGAATAAATAAGAAACGTTGACTGTTTGTTTGGTACTGTTGAACATAATAGTATGTTAGGCCCCGGATTATATTGAATGAATCTCCTTAATTATATAGTGCAAGCTGAAACCTCTCGAAAGTGGTGACAACAGCTGGTTCTTGTTTATTCTAACAAGGTAAAAATATCAAGTTACCAAAATTTCGGATAAGTATGGAAACAAGAATTAAATTGTTCGAGGGTTTGGTGCAAGCTGTATTTACCGCGTCTCGAATCAGCTTCTGCCTTTCCCTCGGTTAGTCAATTAAATTCTTTCCCTATGCAAGCGGTAGTCGAGGTGAGGCCACGAAACTTGGCGATGAGAGCGAAAGAGGAAAAGCGCAAGTATGAAAAGGAGAGTCATATAGACTGGTCGTCGAAAGACAGAGAAGTCTTCGCGGTTGGTTAGCATTCATTTGGATGAACGCCAGAGACTCTAGCTTCCCCTTCTCCGTCCTCTTTTATAGTAGAAAACGTGAGCAGCCCTCTTTCTCGCGGTTATTAAATGGTACTGTGCCACGCGGAACTCGGCACCGATCTTTTGGTGGTTTTCGGTCGCGGCGCCGCCATTAGAAAGAAAAAGCCTCGCGAGAATAAAGCCCGCCCCGTTTTTTTTCTAGCCCCGCCGGTGCAGTTCTTTTAAGCGATATATCGAGTCATAAAAGTTGATGAAGACAACGTTGCTCTACCTACCGAGGGCGAAACGATGCTAATGCCTCTTATCTACACGGTAAAAGTTTAAGTTTCGCGGTACTGTACATGGCGGCCGAGCAAAAAGTATTTCAGCAGAACTCACTGACCAACGATCACACACAAAAGCATGCAAAATGCTCATAAATTCTCGTTCACTCAGGGAAATCGTACAAGACTTTCAAACTAATACGCCATCACTATCTGTTGTTATTCTAACGTGCTTCAATTATCATTGCAACTAATAGTAATTAATATGAATGTAAACTTGGACTAAGGATTAATAGATGACAATTAAAGGAGTATTCCACGGTAAGGGTTTAAGCTCGTTTTTTTTCGGATTTTCTTAATTGTTAGGAAATAGAAATAAATAAAAAAAACATAATACGTGCTTTCGATTTAGCCGTATTAACGTTGGAAAATTTTATCACTCTGTATAAAGTATTCGGAAAAAATTGACAAAATATTGTCATTCGAAAAAAAAGTTACGTTGTCGGATGATTTGTTGAAATTTTTTTTTTAATTCATCGATTTGTTACTAACGTTTTGGAATTATCATTATGCAAAATCGATGTTTTCATCGCCTTTTGCCTGTTTAATTCTTTTCCGATTTTTATCCCATCGGGAGGTATTCGAAATTTCCTCTGAAACTCACGTTTGGCGGTACTGTACCTATCGTATCTCCTTAAACATATTGTTTCGCAAAACGATTTTTCGACGTAATTATTTTTTGACAAAATCTTCACAGGATCACATAATTTTGACGAATTCTCGAGCCGGTGGGGGCGACGATGGCGACGTCGAGATCGTTTTACGATAGAAAGAGATTATAATTTCCTTGAAACAATCCATACATACAAAAATTGGCGTGTCTAGAGTAAGAATAATTTTTCGTTTGAAACAAAAATAATATTCTTGTCCCGAAAATATGTAACTCAAGTATATATTTCTATTTGAATTTAGCATTCTGTTTTAATATTTTGTACTTTAGAAAATCTTCTTCTTGTCTGGAAAGACATGAAGTCTTTTATCTGTCCTCGATTGAAGCTGTCAAAAGTCGCTACGTGTATCAATAGATATATACATTACTGGTATTGCGTAGTGAGAACGATCGCGATACCTACTTGTTTGCCGCACAAAAAGATTTTTCTTCTTCTCGGAAAACGCACCAGACCTTGACAACCTCTCGACGATTTTCCTTTGGTGCGGAATTCCCATTTTGCCAGGTCCGACAGTCAGTAAGAGAGTAAATTGAAATCGGCAGTGGCATCTGCTATCATCATATTGCTCCATCTCAAGCCCATTCTATTGATGCGTGGGCCCTTTGCGTACTTTTTCCTACTTTTCTACTTGGCGTAGAAAACAACGGGCGTGATGGAAAAGCCAATCGGGCGACTCTGAAAAGCGCCGTTGAATAGACTAGCATGACGCTGGAAAGTGTTATATTGGAATAAAAATTTAAAAAAATAATAAATTTAAAAAAAATGGAAGGACTATTGAAACAAGGAAATTGGACACAACTCGTGCAATGCAACAGACTGCACAATTGGAAATATTAAAACTGCAATTAGTAAATACAATGAATCCACAACATTTAGAATTTCTTTCTCGTCTAAATTTGGTTTCATGACAATACAACGAAGCTCTTGATCAAATAAACACATTGGTATTTTTTTTTATTAAAAGAAAATTCAATTACATTCCTGCCAGTGTAACGATTATTATTTTTGTATAATTTTTTTCAAATCGTGTGTGTGTGTGTGTGTGTGTGTGTGTATTTGTGTGTTAGAGAAAAGACATCTGTTACACTTGTGTACATTATAACCATTCTCTCGATTGTTTCATTTTATTTCGTAAACATCGTAATGTAATGTTTATGTACAATAATATACCTATCTAATCTAACGATATCACTGCATGACGGGTTTTTTAGCAGCTTTGCTGCACACCCAGCAGTCAACATCTTTCCTCCTGCGTTCACTTTTTTTTCTTTTTTTTTCCATTTTTCTCCTTTGTCAGTTTTCCGTCTGGTCGTTCGCTCACCTCGGACATTCTTTTTTTCGTTCACGAACGACCTTTATTTTGCCGTTAAAGTTAAGTTTTGCGGTCACACGACAGGGAACAACGCTCGTTGTGTAATACAATATTCATTATGGCTCCACGTTACGCTCGTCGTCGTCGTCGTAGTAATAATAGTAATAGTAGTAGTAGTATTAGTGGTACGTGTAGAGCAGTGGCGGGCCGCGGTCACGGATGGCAGCGGAAAAAAAAATGTCTTTATTTTTTGCTTTTTTTAACTCATAGCGTACCGTTTTTTTTACGTCATTTTCTTTCTCTCTCTCTCTCTCTCTGTCTCTTTTCCCCCATAGTTTCATTCTTTTTCGCTAAACTCCGCACATTTGTGCTTTCAGCTACCTCTTCACTTGCACGATTTTTTTCCCCCCGTCAACCCCCTGGTCTCTTTTTTATACCTCGTTTACCACACTCCTAGTTCGCACATTTTTTTCGTAGCTTTCTCCGCGCTCTCCCCAGGTTCGTCTGTCGCTCTTTCTGTGGCTTTGCTCCGCACATATTTTCGTCGCTTTCTCCACTTCTTCTCTATCCGTTCATCTCCTTTCCCGCGCGGCGAAACCTTTTTTCTCCCTTTTCCTGTTTGGTTTCGCACCCTCTTCTCTTTGCTCGTCGCATCACCGGTATCTCGGTAGCCGTGCGGACGTTACCGGTGATACGAAGATACCGGAGAGAGAGCAAGTAGACACAACGGGGTTGTGTCGATTCAGCTATGTATGAACATCGTTGCTGTGGCAATGGAACATAGACTAGCCCACTTTTTTTTTTTTTGTCCGCGTGGAAAAACGGACGTATGCGTGAGGTACACGAATGGCCAAACCCGCGTAAAAATAATTGAAAAGTGTTTGATATCAGTAAACGTGATATCAAATCGATGTCGATATCGCTTTGAAATTTTCAAAAACATTTCGCCTTAACGCATCTCAATAATGGCACTTTTCGACATACGTCGATTTGTGATCTCAATTTTGTATAATTATCTTTACGTGGGAAATGGCGAATTTCAATATAATGAACATCTGATTCTAGAATGGCCATTATTATGAAATTCGTCATTTTAGCCATTCGCTGTTTTGAGCCCCCACCCGGAAATATAAGGGGCATTCCGTACCAAGTGAGCCACCCAAATTTAGCACGGTCGCCAAAAGTGTTCATAATTATTTCAAAAGTTTTTTGAGAGTAGCACCTATGGTTTGCCCAGAATTTAACAAATGTTTCTTTTTATTTAATTTTTTTTTCAATTCGCTGTATATTCAAAATTAGCGATCGTATAAAAAATTGTACCTGTATAAAATTTTAAGTTTTTGAATGTACTTTTAAATTTTAAAAAAATCATAGGACCTCTAAAAAAAATGTCAGGAATTTTTTGACAAAATTAGTTAATAATATTTTTTTACGTTGACAAAGACCAGTCCGATTTTTTTCAAAATTTCACAGGATTTCCATTATTATGCTTACAAACTATAGAAAGTTTTTGACGCACTATGTTGTTTTGGGGATAGTCTCAACTCTGTCAAATGGAGAATGCAACATTTAAAAAAAAAATTTTACCTCTGTTAGCCAATAACCCAACCAAACCTTGAGAAGACATTGATTTGCCTAATTTTTCTATAGCGGAATTGTCATATTGTCTACTTAAATTTAATAGATGCGTATATTAAATTAATCAATGAGCCTTTTTGTAATTTTAATATACATTAATTTCAATTTAATTGAGGTATCATATCAATAATAAAAACCAACAAATAAATTTTGTTAACGTCTGTATCAAATTTACACGGGTTTTATAAAAATTGTATTAAATCTGCAAGTTTTGTATACAAATCTGATATTTAAACGCCTTGCAAGGTGATATTAATAATTTATTATTAAATTCCATTTCTGCATTCTGAAATTAATACGTTGAGTATTGAAAAACATGAAACTGCATATGAAAATAATGTGCTTTATAACGAAAAAAGCAATTTATAACCTTATTGCAATTATAATGCAACTTGATTGAAAATTTATTTCCCAATTAAAGTAAAAAATTTGTTTACGAAAAATTACCCACTGTATAACATAAAGTCGATACAGAGAAGTGAATTCATTTACAAATTTCAGTCGATGCTGTAAATTTAATTTACTAAGGTGAATTAATTTGCAAATAAAAACCGACATTGGTGGTTGTGCGGTCGGTTTGTGGCTCCGACAGTCCCCCGAGTTAAGCAGCATTGTTTGCGGTCATAACTTGGATGGGTGACCGTTTAGCCGTACTCCGGCTGGCACAACAATCAGTGAGCGGGAGGTCAGATTTTCTGAGACCTCGGTGTTTACACTTAAGTAAGTTACTTTCGTGAATGCACCGGGAAATCAGAAGAATATACGGCCGTCTGTACCGGTACGGGTTTTCCGCAGTTTCCCCGTGCCCATGGCAAATACGGTATAGTGTAGCTAAAGTCGACTGCGGATGCATTGGAAAGTTAGGTTAGCTTAGTGAAGTGCGGGTAGGGAGTGATAGGAGTAAGGGTGGGAAGGGCGGTAAAAGGCGATTGAAGCCATACCATGGAAAGAATGAACATAATAATTTGCAAATAAAGTTGCAACAAAAGAGGCACAATATTCATACACTGTATCATAAATTTCAAATACTTGTCTGTATGAATATAACGATTTTTGAAAATTATTTTGAATATAACAGTAAGATAACATTCTTGCACATTGGTCAATGAAATTTCATGTACTGTACGTGTATAAAACTTGGTATATATTTTATGAATTGTCAAATAATTTTTTTCTAACAGTGCGACGCTTTAACTATGTAAATATCGTTTATATATATTCTCCATATATATTTCTGCAAAAATATATGAGAAATATATGGAAAATATAAAACTTTTTGCCATACATCTTACATACATACTTTTTTTATGTGTTTTGTGGTTGTGGATGCGAGGGGGACCTTTAGGAATGGAATGGGGAGAAACGGAGAGAAAGTAGTAAGCCTATAATCATACTGAGAAATAACCAATAAAAATGAATAACAGTCACTGTATAGTTGTCAGGATTTTCACGATTTCTCTCCGAGTTCGCCACCTGAATCAAATATAAAGCGATTCTATTACTCTCAAAATTTCTCTATTTTTTAAAATGTATTCTATAAATCCCCAATTGTTTCCTAACATACTTGGTCCTGAGCGGTTGTTTTGTCTCTTAATAGTTTGTTACTATTTAGGCTAAAGTCACCAGTGATTTGAGTTAAACAGGTCTATTAACTTATAATGCGTTAATTTGATGAAAAACGAAGATTTCGAACAAACCCTGATAGTTTGAACCATAATCAGAATGGCACATTGTGTGATACTAAAACGAATAGTATTCACAATAAAATACATAAAAATTGAACGATTTAACAAAAGAATAAAAAAATATCATTGAATTAACGGGCCGCTGTGGCCTATACTTTTAATCGAAATTAGACTTATCTAACAACATGAGTATGATAATCAGTCAGAATGCAGATAAAGTGTAATTATGATCTGAATCGTAAAAAAAAATCTCATGTACCCTATAAAAAAAATCGTTGCGCATTCATCAGTGACTTTTCATTTCCGGACGCAGTCCTTTTACCGATTTTAATAATGGGCCCCAATAAGAGCCACATTTTTCCATTACCACATTTTTGTCCCATTTTGAAAAAAAATATACTATATAAAGATAAATATACTTTTTAAATTTAAATACGAAATTTACCCATTATCATTAGCATTATGGAAGAATATTTAACGAAAATAGTAACAATATAACACGAAATTATTTAGGGAATAAATGAACAAATATAGTGAGATAGAAAGCAGTGTGACGACTACGGGCTAGTGTTGAGGAAATTGCCCACGTTGGTAGATATTTTATCTCGTGCACGAACTTCTTTATAAAGTTACGATAGAACGGAACCGGCGAAGTACCAGATCGCATCGTTCCCGTCTCACCTGCAAATCGAATTTGAGACGTGTATTCAATTTCGGTTGAGGCACGAAAGACAGAAAATCGTAAGAGAGTCTGGAGCCGAAAGAAAAGAAAAATAAAAAATGTATGTCGCTCGTTAAGGAACTCTTTGGGTCTTTGGCGAATAAAATTTTTTTCTTTGCCGCATCTATCGCGTACCCATCAATATCCATTTCGCCCACAATTCGCCGTGAGTGCTAAACGGACGTGCACAACGATCTGCTACAATAACGCGAGATGACTCGCATTTCGGAATGTGCCGTTCTTATCATAGATATGTAACAATTGCAATTTATAATCAAACATATACACTGATTTATGGTAATTCATGTAGAGGCGCAATTTCGTTCGGATAATTTAAAGCGTTATCCATATTTATAGCCCAATTACAATTTTCGATAACTCGTTATTATTTGCTGAGCTATATTTATTTAAAAAATCAATTTTAAGGGGGTAGATACGGCTCACAATTTGTTCTATTTTTCCAAAGATATTTCTTCCATTCGTTTTTTCTTCGCGATTTGTATTTCCTTCGGATTTTTTTTTCTAGCGGGTTATTCTTGATTGAATCTGCGAAATTCAGGATGGCGCCTGGGCAGTCCAGGATAGAGTCTAAGAAGGACAATGGGATCGGATTAAATTCCATTTTTCATCCTGGACTGCCCAGAATCCATCCTGGTCTCATTATTTTAACGCGGAAAGTTAACAAAAAACTATTACGAAAGCGTAGCACCTATTTACCAAGTCCTACAATTACTTCAACAAGCGATAAAAAATCGTAAATGCGCGGTTTTCTCGGTTCGCGATTATTCTGCAAACTATTCAAGAGACCGCCCGACGGTATTGAATTACCGTTGTTAATTCGATACAAGCCCGGTAAAGTGAAGGAAAGAGGGCGTATAAAGAGAGCGTTGAGAGTAGCCTCGTGAGTCGAGGTGAAGTTAAGCCGAGGAGGTAAAATTACGAATTCGTCTTGCTCGTTAAGCATCCCCATCCTCTTCTCTTCTTCTCATCATTCCGATAAAATTATCTTTATTTCCACGACGTGCAAGAGATAAGAGTTTATTCCTCAATGGTATCAAGTCATTCTGTACATGGACGTACGTGTGTATACATTCCATACCAAGTGAGCCATTCATTTGCCCACACGCCAATATTTCTCGAGCAATATTTTGAGCAAAATCGGAATGCTCTGTATCAAGGAAATATATATATATATATATACTAGGATTTGATGGTGCCCGCAGCCTTGGGGAACCTATGTTTTTGGAAAAGGATTTAGAATCATTCGGACTCGGGGCTAGCCCCAAGCCTTTAGCCCCACCCCCTTCCGCCAAGCCCTGAGCCCGAATTATTCTAAGTCCCTCGATTCTTGACACGGCGGCGGCGGCGGCGGCGAGATCTTTTTATAATATAGAGATATATATATATATATTATAAAAAGATCTCGCCGCCGCCGGTGAGATCTTTTTTATTACTTTATATTGTCAAAACATGGCGGAAATTTTTTCTCAGCGGCTATGGAAAATTGTGTAAATAGTACATTTAAAAACTTAAATTTTATACATGAACAAGTTTTTTGTACCATCGGTAATTTTTAATGTACAGCGAATAGAAAAAATGAAAAATGAAATAAAAGAAATCGTTAGAAAATTTTGGGCAAACTATAGGTGCTATAATTCTGAAATAATTTATTGATGTTCGTGATACTCTAAACAACCTTTAGAAAAATTCTCACGACTATTTGAAAATGTGCTAAATTTGGGTAGTCCACTTGGTATGTAATAACATCTAGATGAATAACACCTAGATATATCCTAGATGAATAGCGCGGTAGGAAAAAGAGGCCAGGAGATAGAGAAATGGAAAAATCCTAAGAAAACGAGCACCTGATACATGCAGGGAGCCGCAATATGGCAGCACCACAAGCGCATTTATTCCGCTTGTTGGAAAAATATCGATGATACTATGTACTAGGATATTTATCCAAGGAGTATCGAGTATTCACCAGGGGCCGTGCTCTCTCGAACCTGCGATGAATATTCGAGGATCCCGCGGCGACACCTGATTCCACAGCGCAACATCAGAGGGAGAGTGATTCTATCTCCTCTACACTAACACCTGCTTACCCAGCTGCTAGGCTGCACCGTCTAACGTAACCGCATGTGCACCTTTCCATATAAATATGCGCGCAAATATGTGCATCGGTGCCCATCAGATCGTCCACGACTCTACACGTACGACGAAACGTGTACAATATTGCCCCTTCACAATTCATTAATATACGTCGTGACTATGTACAATATTATTCGCATTCGCTGTATTTTCTTTTTTCTTCGTGATTTTACAATAATAATCGTATGATCTATTTAATTTTTCGTGACATTTTTCTGGGTTGCTTGTTATTGTTGTTGTTGTTGTTTTTTTTAAGCCGATATAACCGTCAGTGTTAATACCCACGAGCCTGTCAATCTTGTTTGTACGTCGAGTTATCACGATGATCGAGCTTCCCTCGGGATAAAAGTTATTGATTACGCACTTCGAAGGGGTAATTTTTTGTTAGTGCTCTAGATTGAATAATCAATGGGCAAAGTCGCTTCCCTTCTATCGGCATATTCTCACCCTTATCATAATCACGAGTACGTTATACCCAAGCTGTCTGAAGACGTAATTTTGATCCCGTCAATAAATCACGCACGAGAACACACATAGAGCTCAGCACTGGCTGCCCTCAACTCTGATACCCTCCTGAACTCGGCCATTCGTCGGATTAGGAGCATTAACAGGCTAATTCATAGACATATACTATACCGATAACCTCAACCTCCCACAACGTACCTCGATGCCGCTTCTCGTATTCTCCGCTTCTCCGCATTACGTACACGTACCGTACAGCCGTATGCTCTGCTGTTTGCTCCCGGCATAGACGATGGTCATCGTTAGAGGATTAACACGTGTCGTCAGAGTGGTATTAACAAGCATACGAGGACGCATTTAATGCGCGTTTCTCTCACGACTGGATAATCTAAGCCAATACGCGCTCAGCCTCGTTTTTAAACAACAAAAAAGCTGGATCTTTGAAAAAATATCTGTACTGTACATTCCTGTAAAGCATATTTGGAAATTTCATACACCACAAGTTTTACATGCCCAAATTGGTATATTAAATATAATATACAAAAATGATTAAACATTTAGATACGTATATCTCACGGAAACTGAGAAAATTTTAATTTACATTAATTTTACATCAAACTTGTATATTAAACTTGATATAATCACCTTGTGCATAAATACTTTCAATCACAGTAGAAAAATCTGCACTGTAAACAAGCGCATCAGACATGCTTTGTATTGACAACCATTTTTTATTGGAAACTGCGAATAGCAATTTGAAAGCGGCCGGAACTCAAAAAATATAAGAGCCGCGGTAGCGTGACCCGTATAAAAGAACCTCATTTTTTAGGTCGATAAATTTTTCTAATCCTCGGCATCGAAACACTATGGCGTCTTTTAATTTATTTATAGTATAGATTTTCAACCGAGAAATAGATGAAACAGAAAAATGCATTGATATTTCGCATAAATTGATAAGCAAGGGCAATAAAATAATGCAACTCGGTAACCATTCTTTTTAGTTCATTCAAATTTGTTAATGGATTAATCAATAAAATGATATGATATGATTTTTCACACTATTTTCAACATTGTATTTACCAAAACGAACATAATTTGTATCAAGTATCAATTACTTAAAATGTCGCAGTAACACACTTCACACTCGGAACTTTATGGCGGGGAAGGTCAACGAGGTGTGCAAAATCGAAGTTAAAAAAACGTGTTTTTATATACTAATTTCTTACTCGGCAAAAAACATTGTATATAAATTTCCTACTCGATCGATTGTTCTCAATGGTTCGATAATCTCGAAAATCACCCGAAGATGTAATTATAATGATATTATTGCAGTCCAAGTTTCTTTCAGCATTATCTTATATAATATAAGAAAACGTGGAATGTTCATCGTTTTTTATTTGAATTTGATAATTTATTTTTCACAAGGAATTTTTTACACAATCTTTGTCGGCGATGAAAAAAATGTTTAAAACACATTTTTTTAACGATCAGCCTTGCATTTTTTTTTGTTTCGTGCCATATTGAGACACACTGAGAAAAGAGATTTGTTGGTTCAACAAAGCAAGCGATCACCGGCTGTCAAATAGATCGTCTACTCAGCTCGACAAAAAATGTTCTTCCCTAAAACATCTGTTGGTCTGCTGAACGGAGAAACTGTTGACGAAACAAAACATTTAGTTACAGCAACGAAATGTTTTGTTTCCTCAACAGTTTCTCGGTTTATTTGACAACCGGTAATCGCGGGATTTGGTTGACCCAACTATTCTCTTTTCGGTGTGCATGCAGTGGAACCGCGCCAAACTTACCTTTACCCAGCTCATATCGTTACATGTCTCCACATTACACAAGCTGGGCGATGTTCCACTGTAAAGTCGGAATATAAGACTTTTGATATCGTGACTAGAACAATATCTGGAGAAATACCTTGTATGTCGAAATTATAAAAAATTCACATCAGCCATTCCATTCGCAGCAGCGAACAATGTATTTGAATCTCTCTGGAAGATGGTTGTGTTGAATGCTGCGTATTCTCTGCATCGCACGGCAACATGTAGATATCAATGTCCTCATCGGTGATCGACGATTCCGAAGCTACGTTCAATACCATTTTGGATACATGATCCCGGACTGGGTCGCGAATGTGAGAATGGAAGAGCGAGAGAGCTCGCCGATTAACGAGTTTATCGTACGTCCTGGACCTTCGTTATTCCACCAACGATCTATACTCCTCCTACTATATGCTACGTACATTGATAGATCGATTTATATCCAATTCGCGGAGAAATCTCGCGAACCATTCGCCCGTGCAGACCGCGTGCGCAGACATAAATTATTGAACACAACCGCGGGTTGTGTGCGTTCCGCACGCGTCTACGCGTTTCAATTAACAATTCGTCGGGTTTTCGAAAACGAATGGCTCTCGCTTTCCCTATTTCTCTCTCGCTCTCGATTCTCCAGCATTTGACAATAGTAATAGAGTTTGTTAAATATAGGACACATCCAGGATCTGTTCGTCGCTAATTTTCAATCAATCTGCCAACAGTTTCCCATACCATCAATTCTCATTGTCAACATTTGAATCAATTCCGTTTGTTTGCGATCAAAGAAAAAAATAGAAAAAAGAAAAAAAACGACGGACCTTCAGTGTAAGATCCATAAGATTACAAACTGCAATCTACAAACTGTAGAGATATTGTTCTCATTTCTCGCATCGGGTGATAAACATCCCTCGCAACGAATATATTTCCATCCATTTTACGCACACATTGAATATAAAGTATATCTATAGAAGGTATCGGCGCCTACTATAATGATACAACATTTTCGAATCGACCGATTTAGCCGTAAGTTCTTTAGTGCCTGCGATTGGATCTACATAGGCCTGGGGATCTTATTTTATTCGATAACCGGTTCGGTGATGATTAGTTGGTACGGGTATCGAGGTCACGTGTCAACTTGTAGAAAAAACAAGCGCGAGAAAGTGAGAGCCGAAAACGGAAATGGCATTAGCAGGGAAAAATCAACAGATAGAGAAGAAGAGAATCCGAAAGAGAGTGAGATAGCGAAAGAGCTTTTGGAGCGAACGGCAACTCTTCCATTCAGGGATAATCCAGATTAGTGTCCCTTCTTGCTCCCCTCTTTTTCCAGGATCTAATGCTCATCCCCTTTCTCTCCCCCTCTTATACATCCCGTCGTCCACCATTGCTTACTAATGGCATAGACTCTTTTTCCGCGAATACTTCTTCCTGTCTCTGGTAACTCCCATCTCCTCTTTTTCCTCCCCATTCGTGACAGCAAAAAGGGATCGATCAAACGAGTACAGTTCCGATACATTCCCGGATACAGAAATATAGAACAGCGAGTGAAGATCCGAAGTGCTTTCTCCGGATATCCAGATTTGTTTTCCCTCCTGATACCGCGGTACGGAGCTTATTCTTACCATTCATCCACAACATCGCTGATGCTAGGCAACGGGTATAAACATCGACGGTTAAACGGCATTGCGTATCGTATAGTGCCTTAACTAAAAGTCCAGAATCCACCTGTACTGCTGAAACCTCGAGATATCTGTATTGCAATAGTCCTTGTAGCCAGCAAATACCTTTCACGGGATGAACCTATGTTGTTTATTTATTTTATCCCGCACTATTCATGTCACTCGATTTTTTCACTTCGTCGCACTTTTTCGTATTATATATATATATATATATATATATATAATACGAAATAATACATATATATATATATATATATATATATATATATATATATGTATATATTTTTACTTTTTCACAATCGTTATTTCACGGTAACGTGCGTATGTTTTTACACCGAGGATATGTACAAAATGATGAGTGACACGAGAAGACAACTTGATGATAGTATAGGGCCTGCAGTTCCCGTCTGCATCGCCTCCGGTCTTTCACCTGAAACACAGAAGATAGACAGGGAAAAAGAGTGACGAAAAATCATACATATTTTACGATCCGGAGTGCTAAGGGGCGAGTCAGGTAAAAAAATATTAGTCGCAGATAATATTTTTTAACATTTTGAAAATATTTTAGCCTTGCACACCCTTTTCAGGTCTTTACGGATCTACACCCCCCCCCCCCCATCCAATCCTATTCCGGTTTTCCTTTGCCACGAATTATTTTCTTAATTTAGCTACACTGTACTGTAATTGCCGCGAATATGGTAAAACTGGAGAGAACCCATGTCGGTGCAGTCGACCGTATATTCTTTTGATTCAGTAATGCAAAGGATCGAGGAATCAAAAGAGCTGGTCTCCCGTTCAATGGTCGATATGCAAGCCAGTGCACGGCTAAGCGGTTACCCATCCAAATACTGACAGCGAGCCGTGCATCTAGACTTTGGTGATCGCCGAAGCTGCGCCCTGACCGCACATCTACCACTGTCGGTTATTTGCAGCTAATAGTTACTTTTATTTATATTGACCGATAAATTCTATTTCAATCTGTCTATTAAGAGATGCGATGACGTTTTGACGTCAAGTAATAAAAGAAATATGGTTCTGTCTATCTAGTCGACCGATTCATTTTAAACGAGATTCAGGGTTGTATTCTATGATCGCTCACTCGCTCTGCATTGATTTCATACACCAATTGATTGGAGGGATTTTTTGGCTCTGAACGAGGAATAAATTTTGAAGGATTTTTGGTAAAAATATGTCAAATATGTTCCATCATAATTTGCAAAGTATCATTGAAATAAAAAAATGAGGTCAATCGATTTATGTACCGAGCTGGAACGCCTCATATATTTACAATAGATTCTGGAATTTCGAACCGTCAGGTACAGCCGTGATAGAGTTTATTTTTGGGGTTTGTAAAGTGACGCTTCGCGTTCTATTTTCCCATTGTTGAAGAAACCTCTTGTTCTCCAGCCGTACCACTCGCGCGCACTTCCTCCATCGTTTTCGACGGCGATCTGGAAGCTTCATAAAACGAATCGAAATGCAATTTCCGTTACGTCCGCGCCATATCTAGTAGCAAAAGAGCTGGACGACTTTCCTGCCACATTCTCAGCTGCACGAATTGTGCGCGTCGTAAATTCAACATACTTCGAGAGAAAGGACCCGCTCGTATATAATAGGACGAAGGAAAGGGCATAGCGAATTGTGTTTGCGAGCTTAGTATCTGGCAAGATCAACTAGACAGCGTGCGTTGACGTCGAAAACCCTGAAATTTTATCTAACAATGCGTTTACGAGACCAAGTATAGGAAAGTGTCTTTTGTGTTATATCCTAGAGCACTTTTGTCAAAAGTACAGAACTTGACGCAAAATGATTTTACTCTATTGAAAAATACTCAAGCTTGGAATGAAATCTTTTTAATCAAAGTTCAAGTCAGACTGTATAGAATCATCCGTCGGCCAATTGTAGTGAGGTGGCCCCCAACTTCCGGAATATTTTTTACTCTCTCAAATACATGTTATGAGTGTCCTAGATTCCGAAAATAGTTCCCTTGTAGAAAATATCTGGAGTCCAGGATGGAATCTAGGGCAAAATCCAGGATGGAGTCCGGGTCTCCAGGATAGACTCTGGACAATCCTGTATTACCCAGACTAATGGAGTCTGGGTAATACAGGATGGAATCCAATTCCCCAACCTGGACTACCCAGATTCCAGCCGGGACTGTCTAGACTCTATCCTGTCCTCAAGTTTTTACGACGGTAACAAACGTTTTGACATGGTACGTTCCCCTATAACATACGTACATCGCATTCCTGCTAATTGCTTTATGGCTTTTTCATAAATATGTTTGGTTTCAAGACCAAAATTTGCCCTAGAATTAGGATCGATCGGTTGATGGTTAATCTGCCCATTAAGGAGGGTGACCAGCTGCACCCCTTGTAAGATAAAATCTCAAATTTTTTATATGAGATAAATTGAACATAGAACTTTGCTACTGTTAAATCTCAGCACGGCCTACCGGACTTTTTTTCAAGAAATCTGAACTCAAAAATCATGTATTTAACATGGGGTCTTATGGAAACAGTGCTTTCTCGACACTTCAATCAGATAATTAAAACATTTGGCAGTTAGATGACGCAGATAACAAAGTCGCTATCTGTTCATCAAATTCTAACGATTCTAACGCGATCATGGAAAGAGGGGCCTGCCGGTCATTGCAGACAGATATTTTGAGTTAAAGTGCAAGCAGCAGCCGAAGTCGGCCATTGTTCCAAGCGGATCTGTCACACTCGGCTACACTTGGCAACATCGCATTTTCACGCATATACGGAAGTCATGTGTGCAGGCGCCCAACATACGCACATCGATATAATTCAAAGTATCACATTAAAATAAACGAATAATCCCATATAAAAAAGTGGAATCACTTAGTTAACGTAATCAGTAAGCCGGTAAACCATAAAAGAGGTTAGGTGTACAAAAATATACATGTAAAGTTGTCTTAGCAAGACAATGATTGATAATTAAAGGTTTTTTTTAGGTATATTACATTATCTTTTATTCGGAAACAGGGTGAAAATATGCTCGTATTTTTCACGCACTTGCTCAGCTAGGTCGTTTGGTTCTTTCTTTTTGCAACAAGGACATTTTTACACCACATTTTTCTCTTCCTCGAAACGAATCTTCCAGCGGTTTGACTGTGCTCCAACCGACAATTATGCCGGTCCATCTCGGAGCCGGCTTTAAAAGAGCCGGCTTTATATCTCCTCCGGCAAGCGAATGTCAACAAAATTTGCGATGTTGCCAAACGTCACATTAACACACACGATGGTGCGAAAGCTCACACCGACAGGACTCGACAACCGAATCAAATCAGCAACTTGAAATCATTTATCTTTCATAAATAGTCCAAATAGGAAATATTAACATATCTGCTATTTCATTTTCATTGGTAGCAAGATTTTAGCAATGACTAAAATATTTGTAGCAATCGGTTCTATCGCGTAAGTAAATGAACCGTCATTTGACTCCCATGCAGCTGGTCGCCCTCCTTAAACGACGATAAGGCTTATTCTTGGGATAAGTGCAGCAAAATATACTCATATAAATATAATCCAGTGATCCATTTGATAGTCGTACACTTCCCTGCTAAAAAAAAAGTAGTATCCCAACTGGTGCTTCATTAAAATATATTTATTCTTTTAATCTGGCGTAAAAATTGATGTATAATTAAAACCTATTTCACTAGAATATACGAACGACACCAGACTAATAATACCACATTGTGTTTGCTCTTACCGTTAACCACGTGTACTCTGATCGACGCGGTGTTGGCGTTGCTGGGTTTGCAGCTGTATTCCCCGGAATCCGATACATGGGCCGACTGTATCAGTAGCCAGGATGTCGTGACGTCAGTGCCCTTCTCTGTTATAACGGACACGCCACCACGAGGACTGTCGTAGCTTAGGACATTGTCGTCATAGTACCAGAATATGTAGGCCGGTGGTTCCGAGCTGAATCTTATCGCGCACGTCAGGTTTATCGTACTTCCAGCGCCAACGTACAGTTCCGGTCCGCCCAATATCGTTGCCGTTGGAACTAAACGTTTTATAACGCGAGCAAGGAAGAAAAAAATAAACCAAGACATTTATCATTATCCCTGTAGCATTATTATACAGAGAAAAAAATATTAAGTTAAGAGAACAAACTTTGAAAAGTTTAGCGGCATGTAAGTTGCAGGAGACACGAAATGTTATTGTTATCAACTGAGGCGATGGAGCGGTTGTGATTTGTTTGCTGTGACACAATCCATATCAAACCAACCCGGGCAGAAAAAAAATGGTCCTGAATGGAGTCCCGGATGATGTTCTAGGATCAAGTCCTGGATGGAGTCTGGATATGGACTTCGGCTTTTAATCCGATCCCGAAGTCTATCCTCAAGTCCACCCGGGACCCTCATAAGGACTCAATGTGAATTCCATCGAGGACTCGAAAAACCTTGCAGATACCGGACAATTTTTTTTGCTCGAGAACCAATTGCAATCGCCCAAATACGCAATTACTTTTCAGTGATACGTACTATGCTGGTTGATTGACATTGATAAATTAGTCGGTTCTTTCAACTAAACCTTTTTCTTCGTGTACTGTTACTGTGATGAACAGTATCAAATCTGCCCGCGCATTGGAACAGTTTGCATATATACCAACCTACGACGTTCAGATGAAACTGATGAGATTTAACAGGAATTGTAGATATTTGACACTCGTAGATTCCCTCGTCTCGTTCTTGTGCCCACTTTATGCAAAGCGTCCATTCGGTCCATTCGCTATTCTGTCCCGATGTCTGTCTGTGCAAAGCTTGAAACCGCTGATCGCTCGTGTAAGTATACCCTCCCGCTGTGAGAATGTGGATATCCCTGTGTCGCACCCATGACACCTGGAGACACGAGAAAGAGAAATAAAACTCGTAGTTTACCCCATGCTGTTGAAAGATTTTTTATGGCCGGGGATAGAAGCGGTAGGTAGATGATACGACATTTTCAAGAGTGATTCGTTTTTACTGACATTTCATGGCGCAAGAATAAAATGTGAAGGATATTCTACATTTTTTGTTGTTGTTTTTTTGTTCCTTTTGTATATATGTCTTTTGACGTTATATTTCTTTTCGGAGAAGTGGTCGTGGGAGAGAGCAACCCTAGCAAAAGTGGGTTCGGGGTTTTCGAGTGCCTTCGAGTTACGAACTTTCTGGTAGCTCGCTCTTTCTGTCCCTCGTTTTCCTTTCGTCCACTCTTGAAATCTCCAGGGAAAAGTGTGTACCGGAATGACAAGTCGTAGCCTCGGTTGGCTATGTCCTCGGTGTGAGAGGGTCAAAAATTGTCGGCGAAGCAATAAATATGAATTTGCTTTTGCCACTCGGAACAAAAAGAATACAATACGCGATGAATAAATCTACAATATCGGTGAGGTTATAATTTAACCCTTTATAAGCTTATAAATAATAGAGATATTCGAATTATATATTTTTGAAATACTATACTGGAATGGCATATCCCTATTAAAAAAAACTCTTTTCGGAAGTAAAAAATATGGGCCAAGTATTGAAATTTGTATTGATTATAATGAAAATAGAAATAGCTTTATAAAATACCATATTTGAAAAAATGTTAAAAGAATCATGTTTGTTTGGGGTGTTATGATCATATCGCATTTGTAAATCGTGTAGTGTGCCAAGAGATTTTTATAAACCTTGGTAAGGCAGCGAGCAGCTGTCATAAATTATCATACAAGATGTTACGTCTTGGATGAACGGGGATTTTGGGTTTCGGCGTCCGATTAATGATTGGAACCAATATTTTTAATTATCCTTTTCGTTATTCTTTAGATAACTCAATTTAATACACGCAGTTATAAAGTATTAATTAGTTAATAACTCGAGTAACTAATATGTAGAATGCTACTGTTAATGGCCGCGAATAAGAACAAATTTTTATTAAGAGCGCGAAAATTATAACTAAATTCAAGTTTAAAATGAGAAGTTTCTGTGTTCATGATTGGAACCGAAGGTGGTAGACTGAAGTAGGGAGTTGGTTGAGGAAAGGAAGAGTGCGGGAATAAAATATCAAGTGCGGATTTTGTTACCATCCCGAGTCAAAATTTTCACCCTCGGTTAGCCCTCCGGGAATGCCAAACCCTTTGACGAGGCAAAAGCCCATGCCGGTTTCACCCTCCGTACAGCCGACAGTGACCCTGCTTGGAGGTTCAATCGTTATTTGCCACCCTTCGCAGAGTATTCCTCACTCTGTGTAGAGCCTCCGAAGGCCTTCTCGCCCTATCCTTAGACCCTCTTACGACCTACTCACCCTAAATGAGGTATAGAACCCTATTGGTGTGAATAATACATTTTGAGGAATGCAACCTAATCCACTCGTTACGATAAATCCAGAAAAAGTTTCTCACACATTATCGTACTTTCTTCACACGTAATTTTACTGTTATTGTATTGACAAAGCTATATCTTTCTTGATACTTCGAGTGAATAATCTTTTTTTATTTATATTTTTAAAAATTTTTTTTCCATACTTTCTTAGACGATTCATATTTCGAACAAAAATTGATCAGATTTACATGCAAGAAGATATAGATGTATCTGAATCTAATTAGATTTTGTCTTTAATTTTAAAGAAGCAATGTTAATAATTTGTAACAAAATGGGAAACAATTTTTGTACTTAGTTGGTATCTCACATGGCTTTCAAATGTTATATGTTTATTTGAAACAGAGATTGTTCCTTTTATCGAAAAAAAATTTATATTAAAATTTGTTGATATTAAATAAGAATATATTATATCCATGGCATTATAAAAAGTTTAATATACGCTTTTGTCTTTCTAAATTTGTTTCTTATATTCATAATATAAATAATTAAACTTCCATTGATGTTTGGGTTAACGGAAGATGTAATAGTGTATGTTGAAGGTACTTTTGCAGGGTCAACAGAGGGTATGGGAATTTCTGTGGTAGTTTCAGAGGAGGGTCTGAGAGATTCAGCGATAGGCTAAACGGAGAGCATAGGAGATTCTGCGGTAGGCTCAACGGGGGTCTGGGAGGTTCTATGGTAGGTTCTATGTAGGTTTTTTAGGGTCTGCTTCACACTCCGTGACCCTCCGTTAAGTCGAGATGTCTACTTTCTGCCATTTGGGGAGTCTGGTAGGGTGAAATTCAAATGTTAATCTATGCACGATACCCTCCTTTCACCATGCAGACTGCCTTCTTTCACCCTCCAGACTACGGCAGTAGATCTCACTCATTTTAGGTTAAAAGGACGGTAAAAATTTCGACTCGGGATGGGATTCCACACGGACAGCGAAATAGCGAAATAGCAAAATAGTGAGTACCATTGCCTTTGATCTTGAATTAAAACGTAAATTTAATGAGAAGTATTAATAGGTGCAAACTTTCAGAGAGAAATTAATAAAAATATTAATGAATAAAAGTTTATCCAATAAAAAAGGTCGTAACACAAGATACATGTTTCTTAAAGTTTCACTCACGATGATTTTTTTGTCGAAATTTACTGTTATTATGTAGGTTTTTAATTCTCGACTCATTAATCTGTTCATTGAGAACCCTTGCATCCTTCCGGCACTCAAACCGTCTATATTGACAGCCAAGACAGATTTTGCGGCATATCTTGTTTCGAGTATATTAAATTGTAGGAGCCTGCAATGTCATGATCGAAGCATACACTGATGAATAGTTGATCGAGACTTTTCTCTCAAGAGGCTTGAGATCAACGATCGGAAATAATAACCTCGGCTTCCTCTCGGATTTCAAGTTCCGTCTCCGCTTTAAGCTTTCGTGAATATTAGTAGTCGTAGGAATATTAATTGGCAATATTTGCCCTCGATATTCCACTATTCGTCGACCTGAGAAATCTCCTTCACAATCTCCGTTTGACGGATATTGCTAAAGAATTGTCCGTAGCCCCATTACTCCTCCATTTCCGTAATTCTCCGTCGTCGAATTGCATTCCACGGAACCATCGAGTATTACTCGTACTCTACAAACCTCACACATTTTGTGGCAAATTTATTGTTTGAGTTTCCAGTTGCGCGTGAAGAGTTTTTTTTATTCCGCCGTACTGCGAAGTCGAGGTAAGGTACACTCGAGAATTCTCGAGTAATTCTCGTCTCTATATATCAATAGAGTCTTGTGTCACTCTATATGTATACTCTATAGTCATTCCTTCTCGCTTCTGGCGCTGGAAAATCCGATTGCGAGTCTCCGTCCTCGGGTGAAATATTCTGCGATCCGCAATACCAGATGCTGCGGAATATTAATCCCTGAGACGTTGCATCGCACATCTTGTGGAAATGCGGTTCTTCCGAGGCACGTTCTCAATGTGGAAAATACTTGGGAATCCTTTATCCGATAGGTGGGTAGGAGGCCTGCTGTCTCTCTCTGCCCAACTCGTTGATATTCACACTATACTCGGAATGCACCGATACCGAGAAAGGCTCTTAAGATCTCTCATGCATGCTTGTGGTTTTTCCATTCCACACTGTATTATTATTATTATTATTATTGTTATTATTATTTTACGTAAAATGCCCGATCGGCCCCGTAAGGCTCCGACTAACCTACAGGACGGGCGGGTAAAATAAAAATCATTCTGCCTGATTGCTCCTCCAACCCGGAGGTAAGCAGTCAGGTCAGTCCAGAATCGTGTGACCTAAGTAGACGGAGCGAACCCAGAATGACCGCCTTCTGCATTCAACCCGCAAGTGAGTCGGCTTTCTTCCGATAGGCGGGGATGATCTTGATGTTCGTGACAAACGACGGTTTCATTCCGCCGAGAACGCCGATTATGAGGACCACCAGTTTGACCGTGTACCCTCGGTATAGCCCGCGAAGCTCGAAAAGGAGATCCTGATACTTCGTCCGTTTGTCGTCTTCTTTAGCAGCGATGTTGGACTCGCCAGGAGCCAAGAACTCGATGACAAAGATCGTATGAATCTCGTGGTCAAAGACGACAATGTCAGGTTTATTGGCTGTTATTTGTCTGACAGTGGGCAATGCATAGTTCTAGTAAATCCGGCATTTCTCATTTCCCACGACGGACTCAATATCTCCAGGGGCGTAGGGCAGCAGTGGCGTCTCGTCTACCCCGTAAGAGTGTCGAAGGTGGTAGTACAACACTCTTAGGGCCGCGTTATGGCGATGGATATAGCCAGAGACCGCATAGGTGGGACATGCTGATAGTATGTGCATGAGTGTCTCTGGCGATCGTTTGCAGACCCTGCACCGTGTGTCAGGGACCTGCATACCCATCACCTGGCTCTGGTAGACGAGCGTGTTAATTACGCCATCCTGGCAGGCAACGATGAATCCCTCGGTCTCAGACATCAGACCGGCTGACTGTAAGAATGCAAAAGTCAGCCGCGCAGACTAGTCCATGCTGTCGATGTGCCGAAAGAATACTCCGTGCATGGCCTTGCCCACGTGCCGCTCGAGCAGGGTGTTATGCTCGGCGGCTCTGATGGTGCTCCTATGCCGGGACGGTTCCAGGTCGATGATGGAATTAATCGACCTTCTGCCGCCCCGACCAACACGAAATTCCAAGCCGAGGTTTTCTGCTGCCTTCTCTGCCGCCCTGTATAAAAACGCCCCAATCCCCGCCCTTTTATGATCATTCACGAAGGACAGGAGAGGATTCGCACTTCCGATTACGTCGCAAGCTACACCGAGGACCAAACGGTCATGCAAGCACTCCAATCCAAGTAGGCCCCTTCCACCCATGTGACGCGGGAGGTATGTTCGGGGCACGGAAGATCTAGGATGAAGACTCCTATGGATGTTCATCATCTTGCGTGTGCTGGTGTCGAGTTCGCGCAGCTCGTCTCGCCTCCATTTCAGTACCCCGAAAGAGTGGAGAAGGACTGGGACGGCAAGCATGTTGGTAGCAGCGATCTTGTTCCGCCCAGACAATTCGGAACTCCAAATGTGCCTAAGCCGCTGCCTATACTTGCCGCGAAGAGTCTCCTTGGCTGCCGCAGCGTCCTGCAATGGATTCTGCGACACTTCGAGGTATTGATAAGACTCTCCGGCGTCAAGGTGTTTAATGACGATCCCGTCCACGAGGTGCGCATCCTCCGCAAGACGCCCAGATCTTCCGCGTACTAAATGGACCACTGCGCATTTGTCCAATCCGAAGGCCATGCCAATATCTCGCGAGTAGGTGTTCACTACGGTGAGTGCGAGGTTGAGATTACTCTCACCGGAGGCGTAGAGCTTCAGATCATCCACATAAAAAAGGTGGGTGATCTTGTGCCTCCGGTTGCCGACAGGTCCACACCTGTACCCGCGAGTTTGGCGCAGGGCGAGAGATAGCGGCAATAGTGAGATGCAAAATAGGAGTGGGCTTAAGGAGTCTCCTTGAAAGACCCCCTCCTGTACTGAACCAACTCTGTGGATTGACTTGCCCCACCGATGGAAATGGTGAAGCGAGTCCTCCAGAGCGGTAGTAGGTGTTCTATGCATCTCACTATGCGGGGATGTACCGCAAGGCACTCTATTATTATTATTATTATTATTATTGTTATTGTTATTGTTATTATTATTATTATTATTATAGCGAAGGACCGTAATCTTCGACCGATTTACATTTGTGGAATGCAAAATCCAAATAAAAATTGGAATACACTGTACAAATTTCACAGGCATTGCCTGTTAAATAAATATTCATTCAGAGGAATGATATCTTTATCATTTTATTCAGTAGACACGACATGCTTGATGCAAATAATTTGTCTAGCTAATGCCGTGCTCACGTCTTGTTCATCAGCAGCCAGGCTGGCTGACACACAACAAGAAAAATGGAGCTGCAAGGACTGAGTAATCAATTCCGACAACCAACCTGAATGGTTATCCAGAAATGTATTCTAAAATATTTTTTCTTTACTCGTGCATGCAAAATTCTCGTTTGCCCACCGTTCATAGACATGCAAAATCGCTGATTGACGCACTCGTGCGTAAAACATTTTTTTTCATACTATGCCGAAAGTACGTCCCTCCTGCCGCGATATCACGGCAGAAAGGCTAACTTTTATGTCTCGGTAGAGACGCGCACGCGCTCTGCGACAGCGGGCCGAAAGAAATTACTCGTGCACTGAGACCGGCCCACACACACACAAGACGGCCGAAAGTCAAGAGTCGCTCACTGTGTTTATACACATGTCATTCATGTGTTGGTCGAGCTATACACGTGCCCTCTATACAACGGGAGTAGTAACTTATTCGCGCGCATTAATACTCTATACATCTTGCCTGCATAACCTCAAAGTTTATTTACAATTGATGTATGCTAAAGTTTAACAGTTAAGATAAATCAGTAAGTGATATATACTCGAAAACATACTAATAAAATTAGGCTTCCATAATCAAATTAATATTTTTTAGAAAAGTAGTGTCTATTCAGATGTATTTGATTTGATGCCTGCCCCCGACCAGCAACACTCGCTTCGCTCGTGCCGCAAATGTCGGGGCAGGCATCAATATCTTTCAATACAAAAATGCAATTTTTTTCGTACTTTCGGTCAAGTACAAAGAAAAATAGTATACACTACACAGGCAGAAATTTGAGAGCCCTGAACTGCACTCCATCATTGCGCGCAGTGCAGGACTACCTACCCTGGATTTTGCTCACTGCTTAAAGTTGCAGCTCATTTTGCATGTCTGTAAACGTCGGACAAACTCGGATTTTGCATTGCACTCGTAAAGAAAAATATGGTTCGATACACGAGGCCAAAGGATCGTTCTAGTATGAAGAGGCTTCGTGCTGTTTTCACGCGAGCAGTGCGCAAAACGCTCCTTTGGCCTCTTGTATCGAAATATACTATATTGATGTTGTAGACAATTTAAAGTGTTTTCATTTAAAAAGCACTTTTTTTTTTTTTTTTTTTTCCCGACCACAAAAGCACCATTATGAGTGTGAAAGTGGCGATTTATGCGCACCGAGTGAAATAATGTATTTTACGACAAAGTGTTCAACAATGATTTATATAACTAGCGACAATTTTATTACGTCTTATTTGTTTTATATCAAGTGTTATTTCCATTCCTTTTTGATTGTTTACTGTTATGAATTTGAAATTCAGGATTGTGTGCCGATGGACCTCATTGTCTATCTATCTATGTAGGTTATCTGGATTTCTTGATGTAGCGCGAAGCCGGCATTCTTCGAGCCTGTGTCTACAATAACCCCACCCAGAAGAATCGATTTCTATATGCTATCAGGAAAGGGTCGTTTTGTGGGGCTGGCTGCGGATATGATAAATGTGAAGCGTTAAACAAATCTCTTTTTGGGGTGAAAGCACACGCGACAGAGGACAGAAAGGAATTTGAGCGATACTGCTCATCCTTAGGACTAAGAGCTATCCGTTTTTTTCCTCCCAGCTTTACACACTCTCCAATGTTAAATCGTTATAACTGTAGACTCCGTCACATTGTGATCGACGCTCCCTTCTATCGCGCCTATTTGTCCCATTTTCCTGCTACCCATTTACTCCAGTCACGTGTGGCTCACTTACAAGATGGGCGCGGAAAATGTTGAGACCTTGAACGTAAAATCCTCGCGTCTCCACGACAACGGAATAACATCTCGCGCCGATGGTTAATGGTGTGTTCATATTGAACGAAAGAGAGACCGCGGGATCTGGGACGAATGGAAAGAAAAGGAAATCACGGGATGTGCTCGAACACCTGCTGCGAAAAGGAATTTCTCAAAAGCTCTTTCTCTATTCTTCTCACTGCTGAAACATATTTCAGCCAAATGTAAGAGCAACCACAGAATAGAGCTCTTGATAAAATCTATATTGGATTCTGGTCTTGGTTTATCTCTATGTACTCTGGCGAATCATGCCCAACTGGATGCAAACATTGCAAACTCTATGCATATAACTCCACGTCCATGTTTGCCATCGCGTATTTCTTTTTACCCATCTCGATTTGCTCCAAGTCCCGTTATAGCAGTGTGACGCATGGACGCATGAGGGGTTTCTACGTTCTAGAACTATTAACAGCCTACAGTTGGTATCGAATTCGCTAATTCAGTCGCACTAACTTTCGCGTTTGAATCATCTCATCTGTCAATCTGCGGCGTATTTCGGAACGACAAACAATTCCTACGCTGACTATTCATCAACTAAATATAGTATATATATATATATATATATATATATATATATATCTATACTAGGGTTTAATACGATTCGGGCGCAACGCGTCCTGGCACTACAGAACTTCAACGCATGAGGCACCATCCTTCCTCCCTCTGAGCCTGTGGGGCCCTTGGTGAACTTATAACAATCTAGACTTGGGGAGAATATGCTTTGGTGAGGGGTGGTCTCAAACGGGGACTTGAAAAACTCATGCCTCGAGACAGTCACCCATTCAGATACTGACCCCAAGAGACAATACTACGATCGGTAAACAACTGGATCGATTCTTGACGCGGTGACTAGAACCATTTATATCTCTCTGTATGATAAAAAGATCTCGCTGCTACCGCCGTGTCAACAGTCGAGGGACATCGAATAATCCGAGTTAGGGGTGGTGACTCATCCAGGTACTGATCCTAGAGCTCGTTACTTGGATGGGTGACCGCCCCTAGCCCGGATCATTCCAAGTCCCCTCAAAGGCCCCACAAGCGTCAAGTCCCTCCTGGACCCCAAGACCCGATTCTTCCAAGTCCCCCATGGACTCCCCAAAGTCAGATTTTTCTAATACCCCCATGTATGTCTCTCCGCCCTGGCTCGTATTATTTTAAGTCCTTCAACTTGATTGTTTTCGATAAAAATTCTACGCAAGAAGAGTGTCAACCTCATTTATAATGATCTACTTATAAACTTTTTCCGATCTTTGAATAAATCTTACGATCATTGGCAGACCAAAATCTGTTAAGACTGTGAAAAATAGATTGGAAAGATTTAACCGAGGACTTGCGAGCGCGCAAAGCGAGCGAGCCACAGTAACCCGGTGACATATGTATATGTATATATGTACCAGTGAGGCGGGCGTGAAACGTGAAATTTCGTCAAGCACAGTTTGCGTTAAACTGACGAGTATAATAGCTGTAACCTGTCTCTCTTACTTCGAATCCATATTTATACATGAAGCTGTTTTCCAGTAACCTGGCTAACGTGGGCAAATTTTAATGTCAAGCATCGCCGTACTCTCGTTATGCTTGTGGTGCACCGACGAGAACGAAACGTTCTTGGGAAAACGAATTATTCGCTCTGCTTCTCGTGGTTTTCTCTCTCTTCGTTGTGTTCCTTGTAGCGCACATTTTATCCTCCATTCTGCTTTGGCCTCTCCCTTTTCGGTTTTATTCCAAATAGGAAAAAAAATAAATAAATAAATAAAAACTAAAACCCTCGGTGATCCATTCCACGGTCACAGGGGCATACACACTTCGCTGCTGTCGTATCGCTGGGCACTGACGCTGTCGCTTCGTCGTAGAGCTCATAGTTGACCCACATTCGACGCAGCTCAACCGTGTGCGTGCTGGATTTATACAAAATCGTTCGCCCCTCCATTTATTATTATTCGCTTCGTTTTTCTTTCGAGCACAACGTAATGTTTTGTAGTTTAAATGCATATATAGAATTCGCTTACTCGAAGAGCCAAGGAATGCTGTAAACATAACGAATATGTGAGGTCGAAAACATGAGAAGATTACACGCGCGGATACCCATATCTAGTTTCATTAAAGGAAAAAATAGCTACAAGCAAAAAAGTAGAAGATAATAATTTTTTTCATCCACACAAAATAACATTCATGTAGTAGCGAAAGTTGGACATTTTTTTGAAACTCTGCTGATTTATTTGGACATTTAATTACGTTGGGTCACGAGTAACTCTCATTGCTTAATGAAAATTATTTTTCATAGTTCATACGAAAACAACGTATACCCGAGAGATATTAATCATACATCAAGAGACGCGGTAGCGTCTCGACGCCAAGTATTAAAAGAAAATTTGTAATGCCTTACGAGACTCCTCACGACCGAGACGCTAGCGCTACTCTTATTATTTGGACGTTCGCCTTTTTTCGTCTGCTACGAAATTCTAACTGGAATTATCTCAGTCGAAACGTCGCGGACGCCAAATGTATCAGGCTCAATATTTTTTATTTGTTTTTTTCTTTCCAATGAGCCCCGGTTGAATCAAATCGGTGCCCGCAATGCTAATATCTGGCCACTTACAATTTGGATTCTGTCGAAATTTTTCATTCTGTCCGCACTCACACATTGAATTTGTCCGATATTACCTATTCACCGACACAAATTATCCAACATCATCAACATCAAGACTGTCTCATGACGCAACTGAACACAGTCCAACTCAACCCACGTCATATTGGATACATAGGGTAATGTGTTGAGTTGCGCTCAGCCTGTGTCGAGTTGGGCTATGTTCAGTTGAATGTGGGGAGTCTTTCGGCAATCGGTGGAAGTACTTGTTTTTGTAATTTGACACAATTCTTAGGGAGATTTATGCGTATGGTCTGAATTTTGATAGAATCAACATGGTTTGGTATCAAGAGCCAAGTTAAAAAAGAAATTAATGTTGCCTTCACACGACGATTGTCTGTCTGATCTTAACTGGACGGGCTGATTAGCTCCTGATTAGCCCTTCTTGCCTGCAATGTCGGAGGAACTTCAATTCCTATAGTAAGCGCTGCTTTCATTCACTCATTTTTTTCCAGTTTTTGTAGTCGGAGTGAATGCGACTTCCAAATTGTTGGTGAATGCTTTCAAACAAATTCATTATGTTAGTCCTGTTTAATGCCAGATTATGTCCGCCGTATTGAGTTACGCAGTCTTGTTTTGTAGAATTGAGCCACTGCAGTTTTGCTGTGTCCAGTTGAGTCGTTCTGCAGTTGTGCTGTGTCGTGCTGCGCTGTTGTATATTTTTGCCGTGTTGAGTTCAGCCTGGGTAATGTTTCGCTATTTCGAGTTAGTGATGTGTCGAGTTAGGTCTGCGTCCAGTTGGTATCTGTGGAAACGGGATACTGTTGAGAATGTAAATACCAGACTACAGATATACAGATATATACATTGGAGCTACATCGCGTCCGAATATTTTTTGTTTTCTGTGAAACGATTGCAGCGGGTTTCGGACCCTCGATTCAGCGACAGCTCTGTTTTAGAGGCCAGCACAATAGCCACTACATTACATTACATTACCGGTTCAACAAATAAGAATATAACATCTCTTTCTATGAATATTTCATGTAAAAACGGAACTTTTTTGTCAATATACTTTTTTTTTCTTCTTCGATTTCATGTTTTTGAAATACATGGATTGAAACAAAAAGTATTTTCAAATTATGTGAAATAAAAAAGTCTGCAAATATTCGAAGAGAGTGCTTTTGATTAGAACTAAAACTTATCAAGGTATGAGAAAAATCTAGAATTTTCGGAAAAAAGTGTGTTACGTCACGGAGAATACCTCACGACGGAGTTATAACTCCAGTATTCAGTATTATATAACGCGTAAATGTATTTGTCCCAGTTTTCGTACATATTTTATTTTTGACGGATTACAAATTTCATGAAAATCAGAACAGCCTGGCGAAGCACTAAAATTGGTATGTAATATTTTAAGAAAATTTCAAAAATATATTTTCAATGTTTTGCAGCATGGTTTAGTACATGGTTTTTTTTCTTTATAATCGTTATAATTAATTCGAATTGTACTTAAATTATCCGCAATTATAATATTATAACAGCATATGTTTTATATCGCTAGTTAGTAATATAGTAAAATTCAACTGATAGAAGCGATTTTTAAGTAAACGTAAAAATGAATATTGTATAAAAGTGAAAACGTGGTAATTTATTGTGTCATATGTTTATAAAAGAAATTCAGTACTAATAATTCTCCTTGCGATCTTCTAGACGAAGATTCTTATAGAGTCTACTAATGGTGGTATATCTAAAAACAGAACATTCTTTAGAACCCTTAATATTGTCGAAATCTGAATTTTTCTTTTAAATCCATGTTTATGGACCATTTTGACACTGAAAGTTCATTAAGATTAATTCTACATTTGAAAAAATTTGATTGTTTCGAATTGATGATATATTATGAAACGAAAAACAATTTTTTCGCACATTTTGTTTTTATGCGTCAAGATTGAACATATATTTTAAGAAAATATTTGTCGTAATTAATATTAGTAAGAACTCACTAGACATAATGTTTGAGATCGTATGAACGAATTCTCAAAAGGAGAAACATTTTCGTTTTGCAATTACTAAACTCTGATCTTTGTAAATAAATTTGTGGTATCGTAAAAAAAAAGTTTTTTTTTTCAGAACTTTATAGTTTTACTTGTATATATGGCTTTAAAAGTTGTGGGCCATGGTTTCGTGATAATTCTCTAATCTTATAAATTAGAACCCATTCCGTCCAGAGATTTTTGAAAAAAGCAGCTTTGAAAAACACCAGCTTCGAAAAACCAGCTTTGCAAAAAGTAGCTTTGAAAAAAGCTTGGTTGGAATAACCAGGTACTTGGTTACATATGCGTCAGCCGATTAATTAGTTGGACCAACCAAATTATTGGCTACCGCAATCAAGTTCATTGTAATACAACCCATAATTTACTTGTTGTAACCAACAAATTTATTCGTCTAACCAATTAATCGACTGGCGCATATTTAACTAAGCGTTTGGTTGTTCCAACCAAGCTTTTTTTTCGGTGCGTTATATACTTTGACACACGGACAAATAAAAGTAATTGGATACAACTACTTTTTGGATGTGTTCAATTACTTTTTATGCCATACCCGTGCGCGAAGACCACTCGTATCGAAAACTACTATTTTGTCGTGTGAGACAACCACTTTTTGTTAGTTGCATAGACTTGATTGCTGTGTCCCCTCATTACGGTTTTGTGTAACTCACTGATTAGTTGGGACAAGTAACACGCCAAATAGAGCATGATTGACATGTTTATCTGTATAAATTATACGTATTTATTAAAAGCGCAAACTTACGCAGTACGGGCGCAGGTAACACTGCAATTGTGTACTAATGCTCTTGACCGGTTCAACCAAATGCTATCCATTAACATAGCTAATGAAATTAATGGCGTTCGAGGTTACGTCGAACCTTATGAATTGTCTTTATTTCGCTCATGAATATCTACACGTAAATAGCGTATAATGAAATGTCTCTGTAAAAGGTATATTACGTTATATTGGAGTGAATAATGTGATGAAAACTTCGATAACCAACAAACAACACGAATGCTTATAACAATGTATGTTTTTATTGCTCGTACTTCCAATGAAATATGATTACAATTTTTTTCTTACAGAGCATGTTTTGCACTTCCATTTTCAGTCCCTTTCTCTTCTTCGTTAGACAATTCTTCATTAAATGTCATTGCCAAGTTCCCTAAAATTAAAAAAATATATATATTCTTTAATTGAGTACTTACCATACAGTATACAGCCATTCGAACGGCTTAGCATATGAAAGAGGGTGCAAGTGCCCGCAAGCACTAACCAATAAGTCGCGCGAACTCACTGGAGAATTGGGACAACCCACTGGCGAGGTACTTGCGTCTTTGAAATTAGTGTGACACAACTACTATCGTCTTGTCTTGTGTTGCCTCAGCACACAAATAAATAATGCAAACCAACAGATACACCGACGCTTTAAACAGCTGCTATAACTATTAAACATGTGTCTTGTGCCAATAAACCGGAACAGGGTTCTATCTACAACTAAAAGTTATTGAGATGACGTTTACCAATGAATTGCCCTAACCCCAGATGGTTTACGCCTACCATCTCGTGTCAACCCATTTTGTGTTGCTGAAACAGCTGCTCGAGATGGTTATAGGTACTGAGTGAATCGTTCTAGCAACGCATTTATAGTCAACTCGTAAAAATTCGTAAAACGTCCATTATCGCACCGCGCGAAGTAAATACGTTTACGTTGACCAATATTACCTGACGTACCAATAAGGTGGCTGTTATACCTGTTACTCTACAGGAAAATTGGTAATTTTGATTAACGAGTTTCTTCGCTTCAATAATTGACCACAATTCCCTCAATACTTAGTCCGTATCCAATATATCACGGTATTGAACGTACGTGGATGTCGTGTTGGGGGGGGGGGGGGGGGCGGAGAGCTTGGTATTTCGAATTTATCAATTGCACCGTTCGGAGCAGTTAAATTGTTTCGACGTGGAAAGTGTAGCAGTTGGCATTGGTCGGGGTAGGTGAGAATTGAGGTTTCGTATAGTTGACTTGTCGTACGGCAAAGCACATTTGTGGTGCGGCCATGGCCAGTGCCGAGTCGGCCCCAGGCTGCAATGAAGGACACAGCGCATAACTTTACTGCAAGAGTAACGCGTGAACGAATGACGAAGGCAGAGCCCGAGAGAAAGCTACAGAATCCGCAACACCCCGACCCGGGGGTCTACTACAATGAGAGAGAGAGAGAGAGAGAGAGAGAGAGAGAGAGAGAGAGAGAGAGAGAGAGAGAGAGAGAGCTTTTGCGCACAGTACGAGGAACACTGTCTGGGTTAAAATTGAATTTCCTTCAACTACTCTCTACCCACTGTTCACCTTCCTTCACCCCAATGGACGATGGGAAACGTTCTCGCTGGAGCTGGAGGGGAACGCGCATCGGTTAACGCCCAATCGACTTCGCCTAATTTCGTTATTTCCCGATAATCACTTTCCCCGATGACTATACTAAACTGTATTATGCTGTGTGTTATCTATTCCTCGCGTCCGTGTGCTATCGCGTGGAAGTTGAACTGGATAAAGGACTTGGCGCTGTATTTGCCACGTGTTGTAATCCACTCTTTCTCGTCTCGCTTCGGCCATGATCATTTAAGCGTCTATTGCTCTTCCGAATATTTCTTGGCAAGATTAGCCTCGATTACACGTTCGGTTACAATGACCACGCGACTTGAACCTGCAGCAAAGCAAACTCCATCTTATATTTGCTTCGCCTAATTTGTCGCCCTTTTAGCCCCGATTTTCGTTGTGGTTGATTCGCTGATGTTCCCCCACTTCGCTTATTGCGCAACGATAATTATTAACGTCCCGAATTACCTTAACACTAAACGGTAATGCTCCCTTAACGCTTGGGTAAGATTTGTTTATGAGATTGTGCAGGGCGTCGAACATATCGCTCCTAGTGATGCGGACGAGCGAGATGAGCGAGAAAATGTCGAGATCAAGACTAAAACTCGGAATTTGACAGCTTGATTGTCATTTCAATTCGAGATTCTCGACATAGCAAGATTTTTCTCTCGTTCTCGTCTTGAATTTCGCTCGAAATCTCGTCTTGACAGCCGGATATTGTTTTTCTTTATTTCCCTGTTATCTTTACTATTTTTAAATTATTTCCAACGATATTAATGTTTCAGAAAATGGATAACGCTGAGAAGAATTGAGTAAATTGTGAAATTATTTATATTAAATATCTGGTGCTGTTATTCTAGCCTTAAATCACCTAAATTATTAAATCATTGGAGTACATCCACCGCTACATTAAAGATGAAGGTCACGTTTATTGTTTAATATTAAAGAAAGTTTTTCCACTTCGTAGAACTACGCTAACTTTTTGAGGTTCCAAGATGATGGCTTCTTAATGATAGACGTTTAGATCGGTTTTTAGATAGACCTCGTCATGTACAGGACACCTTTTGAGGTCTAAGTCAGTTTTCAAGGACGATTCCATGTCTACGATGTCTACGATGATATCCAGAATTTCAGAACAATCTGAAGTCATCCGTAGTCCTCGTGTAATTCAAGACTGAAATCCATTTTTACGTAGTTGTCGTATTGAAACTCGACCTGAACGGTGGAATCTAAGGAGACGACGTATCAGAACGTCGTTCTGATACGTATTTTCGCCAATGAAAATTAAATACTTATCAGAACGTCGTTCTCATACGTATTCAATTTCATTGGTGAAGATTTTCGTGATTCAACGGAACTTTTTCACTCGGTGTAGTCCTTTTACACTAGACAATCAACGTTTAAAACCCTTGGAAGCCTATACCATACTTCTATGCCGATATTTTGGAAAGCTGTTAGGCACACAATTTCATTTTCGTGGTCGGTGGCAGAGCCTAATGGAAGCATATCTCATCGTATCGTGTGATGCTGTCGCATTCAGAACCATAACATAGCCTCTATTTTGTTGACAGTTTATCCGTCATAAGCTTGAGGATCTCGCTCAATCTCGCTTGTTATTTTAAGCAAGATCGAGCGAGACTATGACTTTTTTTTTTCATACCGCAAGCTCGAGAGGAGAACTTCAGACAGATGACAAACGCAAGAAAAAACGAGCGAGATTCAAGATAATCGCGTCTCAAGCCGCATCACTAATCGCTCCATTCAGACTGGAGCTAGGCAAGCTGTCAATAATTGATCGCATACTGTACCTGATTGCTTGCACCATGCACCAGTTTACCTTGATTAATAATAATAGTTACGATACTAATTTCATGACAGCGGTCTCATAATTAGTACGTATCCAAGTACTTTGAGTATCGACAAGCAAAGCACGAAAAATCATTGAAGAATAAGGAAAAGCTATTGCAAGTTTGTGCTGAATCTACGAAAGCTATCTTTGCGCGATCGTTATCATTTGGCTTCTGTGAAATGCGTTTTTCCTTGTTACTCTTTCCGCCTTTTTTCCTACAATCCAATCGCTTGTGTTCTATTTTTCCACAGTTGTAGCATTTAAAAGAAAAGCCCGAATTGGGCTTTAAATTGCAAGTAAATGCGGTCGGTCCGCCCTTCGATTTTTCTGTACCGCTGACTTCGCAATTACTCCACTTTACTTCCTCGTCGAGTAATCTACTTCTTACAAGTTCAATAGTAGATTCGAGTTCAGCGTTTCCAATGCCATTACCGCAGAGTTGAACGAAGCTGGTAACGTTAATAATACATGGCATACGGCATCAATGGGTTCGATTCTATTCGAATATTTCCTTTAGCGCACCCGAAATTTGTTTTGAAGTAACCCTTGTCTTTATACTCGAGATGTTTAGGCACTTTTTTCTTGGGTTTTCCTCGTCTCAATACCCACTTCTTTTGTAAGCTTCTGTACAGTTATGTGCGTTTCTGCAAGTTGCAAGCTCGGAATTTCCGCGCTCTCTTTTTCCAAGAAGTCAAGTAGGTTGTGCTCCGCCAGCAAAGTTGCCATTCGAAATTTCCAATCATGAAATCCACTTCCACGAGACAAAGTAATTTTTTATCGTAGTAGTAGTTCGCCGATAATCATTTGTCTTCAGTGCTAACGGATTTGCAAATACAATAAATCATTATCATTCGTTTTTTCGTTTGCCCGAGCAGCTGATCATCTGCTGCTAGTAAATGATCTGCAATTCAACAAATCCTTTGCTGGTCATATTTACACCCATAGCAAGATGTTTACTCTGTCAGCAAACGTCTGTTGCTGCAATAGAAAATTAATACTTTTGCCGCAGCAAATCGAATACAGCATGTCAATTGTTCAGAAGCAAAAAATTCTGTTGGCACTATATAAAGATTTTTGCTGCAGTCAATAATCTCATGCTTTATTGTAATAAAAAATCTCCCCCGTTAATAATCATGCGGAAAGGAAAAGAAGAAATTATGCTCCAAAGGAATAAAAAAATTTTTAAAATAGAATAATTTTCAAGCGAAATGTTCATCATATAGCAACGCCTTTGATTGAGGAAGAGACAAAGAAAAACAGAGTTGCTGCTCGAAAAATCGACAGAAAATGGGGCCGTTTCGAGCTCGATCAGGGTGTCACCGATCAAGACGAGGATGATATGTCCAAATATCAACACATCATTTGAAGAGGACAAGCCAAGGGGCGAGCAGCAGAGACGACGAAGACCGAAACAACAAGTTGTTATAGCAAGTAAAAAAAACCAATATCGAGACAGTACTCCGGAATCTAGTGTAGTCGGGGGACTACAATAAAACAATGCAAGTTGTATTATCCAGCCCAGAGCCTCGAGGTACCGCTGGCAAGTGCGACGATCCGAGCTCAAGATAAAGGGCGAAGGAGATGTCGATAGAAAAGAAAGCGATCTTAACCTTTGATTAACTAAGGGGTGAGAAACGTTGCATAAAACCAGATCCAATATATTTGCCAATACATAATCCTGAAGTAAGTGCGGGAGAAAGCAATTGAAGTTAAATTAAAAATGAACCTTTTATTTAATTTTGCTTCCTCATAGAGGAAGCGTTGTTTTCATGAACATTTTTTTTTTTTTTTCGGGATTTTCATGTCAGAATACTTAAAATGGTCTAAAACGTCGAGAAAAATGGTTTGTACGAAATGGCTGTATGTGTGTGTGTGTGCGTGCGTATGTGCTCAATTTTTTGTTAGCACGGTAGTCGTCGTAACTTTTAAGATATCGGGCTCAAATTTAAACCACGAGTAACCTGTCGTTAAACACGGTGTGGGATTGAATTTGGAGTTAATCCGTCAAGGTGTTCAAAGTTTATGGCATTTTAAATTTTTTGTTCGTCCTCTAACTTCCGCAATGTTTAAGATATCGGGCTCAAATTTGGTCCACAAGAAGACTGTAGTTAAAGAAGGTATGGGATTATGACATTCTGAATTTTTCGAAAAATTAGTTTTAGCGTTCCAACTTTTACAATTTTCAAGATATCTGGCTTAAATTTGGTACGCAAGTAAAGTGTGGGTAAAGTAAACATCAGTTCGAATCTGGCGAGAATCTGTGAAGGGTTTAAAAAATAATGTCATTTAAAATGTTTTAAAACAAGGCTGCTATGCAGAACTTTGCAAATGGCTTCCTCATTATTGTTGGATTTTTATAAATCTACCTCTATGAGGGAGTATGTTAATCTATTTAATACTTGGCGTCTAGACGCTACCGAGTCCCTTCATCGACCGACGAACAGTGACACTGATTCGACTACACGGCTATGACTGGCTTCTCTGGCAGTGCTCGCTTATAGGTCGTCCAAGTAACTCGTGTTACATCCTCGAGAAAATGTGCGTCAAACTGATGCAAACCTCCAGACATCGTTGCATGGTCCGAGCACAGTATAGTGCATCATGGGGTCGAATGAGCGGAGAAATAGAGGTAATCGAGGAGTGTAAGATGAGACGAGAATCTCCCTTACGACTACAGGAAATTAAGAGATGGAGATGGAGACAGCCAATCAAAGCAGAGAAACTCACCCTCTCCAAATCCAATGTGCCGTGTATCATGACTTCGAGCGATCACTGAATCAAAATACCTGATTTTTTAGGGTACTTCCAAAGTTCATAGAAAATACTACGTATTTCCTGATATTTTAAAGACGGTGAATTAATATTGTCAGTAAATCCTCAAAGGAGGAAATAAGCAAATAAATATCTATTTTGGCGAATATTTATGTCAAGGACTGTGGACTGTCGATATTGCTAATCCAATGACAAAACGAACATTTACCCCAGCTACTGAATCATACCGTTTTATCACCAAGATGTCGAACTCGACAGGTGAGATAGGCCGTCTTGCCGATGAGTGCGGTCACGTTCGTCGACTGTGCGTAATCGAATGTCGGCTCGGGCTTCATTTTTAATCCCGTAAGTGGATCAAGCATCTGTTGTCGAGGCCTAACCTGGCCAGGGTGCCGGTCCAGGTCTAAACCTCGGTCTCCCATGCTTAAAATATCTGAAACAGAAAGAAAAAGTCTTTAGTGTGAAACATCAAATTTCACCACTATAATTAATCACAAACACGTGGGATTAAATGGAAACTGATTAATGTAAGCTTAAACGGTATACACAGAGGTTCCGAAGAAGCTCCGAAGGATTATACGGTTTGCCATTTTGTCGACGTTTTCAACCCACTCTAATTATGGTAGCAAGTGAAAGCCAACAATATTTGGCATGTATGTTTGCGCAAGAGTTGAGGCGGGGTAGAAGTGTTCCAGACTCTTGACGCGGTGCAGAGAGGGATAAAGGGTTGACGAAGAGAGGAAAGCGTAGTTGGCGATGATGGGGATGCTAGGTAGTGTGAGAAGGCCGAAGGCAGAATTCTCATTAGTCGCGAGAGTTACCCTCGTAGAAAAGCGCTGATCCAACGAGGTCGAGCTTCTCCCATCGCTGTACGTACGTTGATTCCACTACTACCCACTGCTGCAATAGCTGAGGCTGCTCTCGCTCTGGGCAACCCTTTCGGAAGGGAAACAGCCAGCGCACTCGAAGCAATTTACTTCGAAATGGGGGTAAGAGGGTACTAAGAAAAGAGAACATTGGAAGAAGGAAAAAAACTCAATTCAGAAACGATGAAGAAATTGCTAAGGAGAAAATATCGTACGAGAGGGAAAAGTAGGTGTTGAAGACAACAGCAAGTGCCACAAGCAAATATATGCAATCAAAATAATTTGGTCTGATGATCTTGTATTAAAGTAATTGATCGTACATGTCAGAGCTATGAAAAAGTTCAGTAAAATATTTTTGAGAAAGAATGCAAATAAAATGATAGAACCGATGGTAACTATACTTTAATCATAAGTATAGGAATGCAAGCCGTTTTTTCCATATGTCTGCAACAAATTTTGTTGTTACCAATGGCTTTGTAAATATATCTTGTAAATATATAAGTTCATTATTTGTTGAGATAACGTTAACACTGATGACATTATTTTTGTAAGCCTTTCAAATGAGATGTAGTTTGACGTCGATACGCTTTGTCTTACTATGAAACTCAGGTTTTCAAATCAGTAATTCTTCACTGAATTTTCGGAGCAACTGACGGTTACGATTTTCACCTTCTTTGTTCCATCATAACTTGCAATACTGATAACTGCGCCAACTAATAGGCCCACCTCTTCTCTGAAAAACGAATCATATTTTCGATTTGCTAGTTTAAGAATCTCGTGCGTAATCGGCGTTCGCATAGCCCTTTAAACTCTCTCCATACAGCGTAAAGTGAATACCAACATTTGGTTGGCTTTGCAAGTACTTGAGTATTCAGTTTGATTGGTAAAACTTTTTTCTTTTCATCGTTAGGAAAAATCTAATTCCACTCCATATATAGCTCAAGTCTACTATATTTCGATGGAGACAAATTTTTAGAGGTTGAAATATTTCAAGCGTAATACACATCGATCTGGAGATTGACCGAAATTTATTTATCCGGTACATTAGACCATTTCCTTCAGCAATGAGAATCGCACTCTATAATTGAAAGTCTGTTTCATTGTTCAGCCGTTAGTAGCTTACGTATTCATGATGTACAGCCTAAATGTTACAAGTCTCAAATGTCATAAAACCGTAGAGGAAAGTGGTAAACACTAGCTTCGATTACAGCGAGCTCGTAGAGAATCGTCGCTAGAGATGTGGATTCGCATTTGCTATTGCTATCGCGCTTGAAATATGCGAAAAATAATAGCCGATTGGGCATGGTCAATCGGTCGGCCGTTGTTGCTCGTACCTTCCTGTTCTCTCTGGTTGTGCGGCATTTTGCATATAAATTTTTCCCTCGGTATAGCCGAGGTGGCGGGGCGCTGGCAAGCGAGAGGACGAGAGGGCGCGCGAGCGTGTTCACGTTTAGTCGCGACGCGTGACCCACTATTCTGTGTTGGCTATACCAAACCAGCACGCCGACCAATGACGCCGGAACACCAACCGCTCGCTTTCCTGCAAATGTATTCGTGGAAATATTACTCTTCGTCGCCCGCGTTCACCAGCTCCGGTTTTCCCATTATATAGCTGCTCGTAGCTCTCCGCAATGAGGATTACCGCTTGGGCACACAGAATTATCCGTATGGACGGGAGAATTCGCAAATTCTGAGTGGGGAAATGTGTGCCCACGTACGTACCCCGGCACTACCAACTCGAGGAGAACGAATACATTCGATGGACTTGCGGTAACTGAGGCAAACTAATGCTGTCAGTAGCTTTATGCGAATAACTAGGGAAAAAGGGAATATGCAAGGACGGGCTATAAGCGTCTATCAGAAATAAATGTGTAGGTGACAAGCCTATTGGCCATGTAATATGGAAATGGGAAAACTACGCTCAGATAGAAGAAACTAATACGACAAAGTATGGACGGCTCTCTCCTTCTATATAGTTACACTCGCGTGTACATGGGTATACATGGTTCTACAGTACGCGCAGAAAAAATTTAAAAAAACATGGTAGACCGCGTCTTTCCTGGAAGTAGGTGCAATCGATTCAATATGGCCGTGGAAAAGATCTCATTGCTATGCATATGCTTCTATTGTATTTTTCGAAAGTCCGGAATTGTGTAACGCTCTATTAACAGTTTATTATTTGGATTCCCTATTCGTTATATCTGAATTGAACCCGTTGGATTCGTTATTATCCGGATTCAACCCGTTGGATCCGTTATTATTCGGATTGAACCCGTTGGATTAGTTATTAGCCGGATTGAACCCGTTGTATTTGTTATGAGCCGGATTGAACCCGTTGTATTCGTTATTATCCGGTTCTGAATCTTTTGGCCCATCGGGTTCGGTATTATCTGAATCTGAACCGTTAGACCCGTTGGATTCGGTATCATCCGGATCTGAACCGTTGGAAATGTTGGTTTTGTTATCATCCGGATCTGAACTGTTCGACTCGTTGGATTCGTTATTATCGAAATCTGAAGCAGACACTGGACTCTGGATTTGATATTATCCGGATATGAACCGTTGGACCCGTTGGAACCTTTGCCATTCGCATCTGAACCATCGGACTGGTTGGATCCGATTCTTGAATGAAAAAATTCTAGCTGCCGTTCACCGTAAACTTACCACTTAAAAAAAGAATCCAATTTTTTTTTGCCGAAAAAGTCGGTTAGGAAAATGGAAGAAAAATCTTTATTTTTGACAAACAATTTTGAGAATTTTTTCAGTTTTTCGAAGTGTGTCGATCGGTATTTATATTTTCAAAAAACGTGGACAATCCAAAATTTTTCGAAAAAAACAACTAACGGAATGCTTTTATGAGTTATGTCAATCATATGGAAAAATGAGTGTGCAATCCGAGGGGTCAAGGGTGAAACCCAGGTGTCGCAATGGTATGGATAGCCCCGTAGGGTGGTTACAAAATGAGCTTCTTTTAAAATCTGGACGCTCATGGAATATCATGTGCCTTTTGAGTAAAAAAAAACAGTACGCGTCAGCCCCGGCTCGAAAAAAAATGTTTCCTATTGCCTCAAGGCCCTTGAAAATCCGAAAAAACCGCATTTTTGCTAATTTAAAAATGTAAATATCTGTCTGCTCTTCTAGATTAATCTTCCATAATTCAATCAAAACTGTTCTGTTGAATCGGAAGACTATGCGATTTTTTTACAACTGCCTCATCACGGTTGTAATTTTGTTAAATTTTTTTTTTTTTCAATATTGAAATATTGACCTGCTCATATGTTAAATTCTTGGTTATAACTTAACTAGAAATCACGAGAAATCCAGGCTCTGTTTGATAAGATTTAGTACTGCCTCATCAATTTAAACCTATTTTTATCGTGAAATTTTTATAATATCTTCAGATCTCGATAGATCACGTTGCTCTTGGAGTTTATATTAGATTTTTCTTTCATAAAAAGGCACACGAAATCCAGAGTCTGTGCGATGATATTTCGTACTGCCTCATCGATCAAAACATTTTCTTTTACGTGAAATTGTCTAAATTACGATAGGTTGCGTTGCCCTTGAAGGTTTTACTTCATTTTAGCCTAACAAAAAATCACGCGAAACCTGGGCTCTGCATGATAGTATATAGTATTGCCTCATCGATGTACATATTTTTAAATTCTCTTTAATTAATAAATAAAATACCGAAGTTCGTGATTTACGTTATTACCTAATTATTTACGACGCGATTGTTCCGCGATTAAAGCACCAGGTCCACAAGCCACCGTACGCGAGTGTAGCGCATTGCGAAGGTAACGCTGCAGCGTCGACTCTCTTCTAAAGTCTCGCGTCAAACTATAGCCCAATTGTAGGTTGATATTGTAAGTATACTATACTTACAATATCTACCTTGTATAGTATACTTACCATATCTACCTACAATTGGGCTATAGTTTCACGCAAGAGTTTAGAAGAGAGTCGACGCTGCAGCGTTACCTTCGCAACGATGCTTTAATCGCGGAACAATCGCGTCGTAAATAATTGGGTAATAACGTAAATCACGAACTTCGGTATTGTATTTAGTAGTACATGTGTTTATTGACAATATTTACATTTCACCTTTTTACATTAAATATTCTAAAGTAACATCTAAGTACAATTTACAGGGTACATATATTGCCAATGGGCCATCGACCGAGGTCCTTCAGCCCGAGGTGCTTATTACTATTGTTTGGTGTGTGTTTCTCAGGTTGGATAGCCAGGTTTTGAAATTCGTTTTTTTCGTGAGGTTACGTAGTCTTAATTTTCATTGTGCAATCGTTCTAAATTTTGGTATATAGTGTGAGTAGGAAATTTGTGCTTTGGTGTATGTCCTTGTGTTCGCTTTATACATAGTGGTTCTAGGTTTTCCAGTTGGGTTATTGAGAACTGTTTGGTTAAATGGCTCATTCTGTTTGTGATAGGTATAATGCCGGTTTTTTCATATAGCAAGGTGTTTCGTGGGTTATACAGTGGGTTCGCGGGATTTCGGATTCTTGTGAGGCGTCTCAGTGCGCATGTTTCGGCTGTTTTGTATTTATTAATTAACGAGAAATTAAAAAGATGTACATCGATGAGGTAATACTATTTACTATCATGCATACCCCAGGTTTCGCGTGATCTTTTGTTAGGCTAAAACGGAGTAAAACCTTCAAGGGCAACGCAACCTATCGTAATTTAGACAATGTCACATAAAAAAAAATGTTTTGATCGATGAGGCAGTACGAAATATCACCTCACAGACTCTGGATTTCGTGTGCCTTTTTATGAAAGAAAAATCTAATATAAACTCCAAGAACAACGTGATCTATAGAGATCTGAAAAAATTATAAAAATTTGATGATAAAAATAAGTTTAAATTGATGAGGCAGTACCAAATCTTATCGCACAGAGCCTGGATTTCTCGTGATTTCTAGTTAAGTTATAACTAAGAATTTAACATATGAGCAGCTCAATATTTTTTTTTTTTTTTTTCTTTTTTTTTTGCATTTCCCCCCGTCTGCAGGCATTACGCCTATACAGGGCCGGCCCGGATCAGTAGCCAGTCCTCCCTGGGGGTCTGGTCCGAATCAGTGACCAGGCCCCCATGCGGCCGCATCCGACTTCCCCCTCTATATCGCATTTGCCATAGCATTTCTGCTATGGGCATAGGGAAACTGCGGAAAACCTATGCCGATATAGCCGGTCTCGAGTTCGCCTCCCGGCACCGGAGCTACGTCACGTTTCGTCGAGAACGTAAACACGGACTACCCGCGCAGAAAAAAATAGATGGAGTCTGGGGCAGAGTCCAGGATAATGTCCAGAATGGAGTCCCGGATGAAATCTGGGCAGTCCAAGATGGAGTCCAGACCCATATAGCATTTTCACATACATTGCATATAGTAGCGGATTTACCCATACGCTGACTACGCTAAAGCGTAGGGCGGCAAGTTTTTAGGGGCGGCAAAATTGCGATTTTTTTTTTTTTTTCATAGCCGAGAGAGTAGATGGGTTAGGGAATCGGAATATATTTAATGAATATAATTTTTACGAAGTTACAAACAGTTTTCAAAATTATGTGTATTACACAGCGCTCACACTTAACAACCACACTGAGAGAAAAGGTTGTTAACATTTGTTAACAGTTAACAAATCTTGGTTAAATATGGCGAAATGAACCATTTAGTTATTCTTATTGAATCTCATTTGAGCTAAATAAAATGTGCTTGTCGCAAACGAAGCTCGCTGACATTTGTTAATAGTTAACAAATCTTATTTGGCTCAAGTGAGATTCAATACGAATAACTAAATGGTTCATTTCGCCATATTTAACCAAGATTTGTTAACTGTTAACAAACTCTTCTCTCAGTGCAAGTGGTTTACGGCTTGCAGATTTTTGAGCTGCGAAATAGTCGATGATGTCGTCCATGGTCATCATTAACTCAGCTTCGATGGCCAATATCGCCAATGCATTTAAGCGTTCTTCCTCCATTAATGACCGCAGGTACGTTTTTATGCGTTTCAAACCAGAAAACGATCGTTCTGCAGAGCAATTTGTAGCAACCGTGCACAAAGATATACTCAAAGCAATACCCATATTAGGGAATACCGATAACAAATTTTTCACCATACCTGCGCGGAAAGTTCGACTTCCCGCCCTACGGGCTTTACGTAATTCGAACTTTCCGATGCAGATATGGTGAAAAATAGTCTACTTTCCCTCCCTAGTTGTGTAATATACTATTGCTCCCGTATTCGCGTACAAAGATCAACCCGTTTCAGTTTGTCCTCGGAACTGTTTTTGTTAAAAAACTGTCGAAAGTGCACACATTCAGTGACAAACGAGTCTTCTAGATCTTCGGCGTAATAGTTGTAAAGTTTCGTAGCTTCTTCGGAAATCCTGCTGTCTGACAAGTCGATAAGATTTCGAAGAAAATCGAAATGTTTGAAAACATTTTCGTAGGCTAAATGCCGTTTCTCCAATTCAGCACTGACGCGGTCCAATATTGCGTCGAAAGTTTCCACTCTGAACAAAAATCGTACATTAAAAATCGTTTAATTTTAATATACCGCATAAATAATTATCAACTCAACTATGTAAAAAAAAGAGTGCGTTATTAAAATAAATAATTATCAACTCAACTATGTAAAAAAAGAGTGCATTATTAAAATTGACGTCTACCCAAAATGAGGGGAGGCATTTTTTCAAATGTGTAGAGCGGCAAGTATGATAAATACGCCACTGATTGCATATACATAGTATAAACATTTGCGGATATAGAATGTCCTATGTATATACGTATGCACGTCGTATCACATCATATGTATATGAAATGTATCTGCAAAGGAGACACCTATTCTTGTACATTGAACATACACTGGATATCCATGAGGATATACATATTATGTGCACCGTATGTACACATATGTCCCGTCTAAAAAAAAAAACGGAAAAATTAATTACAAAATAATTATCTGCATTCATTGAATTCGGTTTATCTTGCACTTTTAGTTGGATATTCGGAATTCTTGCATTGATCGGTACATATTTATTGCTGAAAAAAACACATGTAAATTTATTTGCTGTTGGTGGGAATCGAACCTAGATCGTCTGGGTGACTGCCGGGTGCCTTAGCCCACTCGGCCATTGACATCTTAGAAGATTTTTATTTTTATTGTCTATTTGAAGGATACTAAAAATAAAAACGCGTCAAGACTACATTCATTTAGAGGGTTGCGATCGAATTATATAAAATCGCCCCCCACCCAAGGGTACCACCTCCGAAGGGTGCCCCCTCCGTCACACCTCCCAAAGTTTTTTGTGTCCAGGATGGAATCCAAATTGAGTCCTTTTGGGAGTCCCGAATGGAGTGATGGACTTCAGGATGGACATTAGGATCGGATTAAAAGCCGAAGTCCATATGAGAGTACATCTGGACTCCGTCCCGGACTGCTCGGATTCCATCCGGGACTCCATTCTGGACATCATTCTGGACTCCATGCTGGACTATTTTTTTCTGCGCGGGTACAGCTGTATACATGTGACCTCCACAGGTATAAATACCTGTGTGGGTCTCATGTATACATCTGGAGCTTCATCGCGCCCGTATTTATATTTTTCGACGAAAATCGACAGCATCGGGAATCGAACCCGCGACCTACCGATGCTCTGGACTAGAGGCCAGTACACTGACCACCAGACCACCGCACCGGTTAGAGCAGTTCAATATTTCAATATTAAAAAAAAAAAAATTTGACAAAATTTCAACCGTGATGAGGCAGTTGTAAAAAAAATCGCATAGCCTTCCGATTCAACAGAACAGTTTTGATTGAATTATGGAAGATTAATCTAGAAGAGCAGACCGATATTTGCATTTTAAAATTAGCGAAAATGCGGTTTTTTCGGATTCTCAACGGCCTTGAGGCAGTAGTAAACTTTTTTTTCGAGCCGGGACTGACGCGTACTATTTTTTTTTTTTACTCAAAAGGCACATGATATTCCATGAGCGTCCATATTTTTAAAAAAAGCTCATTTTTTCAACTACCCTAATAGCCCCACCTGCACTTTCATTCTTTTCATTGAAAACTGATAAGTGAAAGAAAACGCATTACGAAGTTTGTTATTTAGATAAAGTTTGCACGGCCATGAAAATGATTACTCCGTAGCAGGTAGCGAAATCCTTTTACTACACTATACAGAATGTTGATCGATTACATTCCGGTCAGCAGGTATCTAGAGTAATCAAATCGAGTTGCTAATAAATTCGTGAAAAATCCAAGAGAAAATAACACAATAAAAATGTACGCGCATAAACGTGATTATTTGTTGAACAATGTAAACTCTGCAAGCGTTGAAATATATTCATACACATGTAGCGTACATTACTGTAGATATATGATGCTCGGATATTCCAGGTCGTGGGTGACTACGCGGGGCCACGCGGCACTCTGTCGCCGTGGATAACGAGTTTTATTGCACGCTACTGATGCTGCCAGCTCGTGTACCTCTGATAATAAATTATGGCTCCGTGAATATACGCCGAGAGATAGAATAGCTGTTGGAATTACTTTGCCTCGTGCTCTTGCATCTCCGACGAAAGTTTACAGCGATGCTCGTTGTCTTTGCCTATTGATCAGAGATATTTCCTTTGTTCAAGCACGCTGATCTTCCAAACCGATTATTTCGTGGTCCTGGTCGACGCTATATGGCCATGTAGCGTCAGGTTCTAGGACTAATGACAAAAAGGGTAGAAGTACCGATCTTGACCGCTTTGTTACGTCTTACGTAACTTCCTACACACTATTGAGAAGACCAAACTCTTCAATAAAACACACAGTAGATCGCGTGTGCTATGCATCTTGATGATACGCACTGATACGGCACGAAAAATGACAGTTACGTTCCCAATTTACAGTATATAAGGTTTCAAAAATACATTCCCCCAACCATATCGAATAGTCATCTCAACTATTCGCACGATTAGTTCTTGCTAGATTAGTAAACGTAATCAATTCAATTGTTGGGACTGTCATTCGAACCGTTGAGACTATACCATAGAAGAATCGATTGGTTGTATCAACTAATTTTTTGGTTGTGGCAACTAATTTTTTTCTCCCTGGACGCGTCCACCAAACAACAGAGCACACGTGTTTACACGGTGACTAGCTTTCCCGCGTAAGAAAAATGTGGTCCATATTGACCTCTGAAGGATCTATGAAAGATCTATCTGAAAGTCCATCCGAAAATACAGCTCATGAGACGATTTATATACTAGTGAAGGACTTTCAATGCTCGCATCAAAAGTCTAGTCAAGCACAGTGTAAGCAGATCCGATTTTGCATCCATTATTTACATGTAATAAAGTAATTGTTGAAAAAGAGCCACATAAGATGAGCTGAAGAAAGATTATTTTGCGAATTACAGGATGTTAGGAATCTGTACCCGTATAGGAAATGCCAGCAGTTACAACGGGGCCAATGATTGGGCGAGTACTGGCTACCAACCGATGATAGCCAGTACTGGTTGACTATCGAGCCATCGTTGGGGCCAGCAGTGACCCGCGGCCACGACCAAGTAAAAACTGCCAGCATTTTGTCACGTCTGGCCCATTGCTGACAACCAGCGACGGCCGATAGACTTGTACCGAGCATGGGCTGCTGCAGTTTTCCACGGCTGGGCCATTGCTGGTGCCGATGATTGCGCCATCGGTACTATGAATTCCTACAATATCCTGCAAGTCGTGGTGGGCGAGAGGTGGAAATTACGCGTCAAATTTTACAATCAAAATTTTACATTGTCTTAGGTCCAATACGTTTCTCACGTATGTCAGCCAGTCGTGGGCAGACATGGGCCATTACCCTCATGCCAATGATTAACATAACCTCAATATCGCGCACCGTCGGCACGTTAGCGACGACCAGCATAAAAAACATATTTCCTTCCCTACCATTTAAACAAGATTTTGCACTTGACATTTTTTGTATCGGCCATTTTTTATCCTTTATTTTCAAGTTTAGATTAGTAATGAATTATCTTAAGAAGCCTGAGTACTCAATTTTATCAAAATGAAGTCACTTTTTATATATTAGCCGCCATATTGGATTCAAAAAGGCTCTCTGTTTCGTCTTTCATACAAATTATATAATTTATTGTCATTTGGACGGCCATATTGGATCCTCCATTTTGAATTTCTGAATTCAGATTTGAGTTCTTTAATCAGTGGCTTCAAAAACATCCGTGTACCAAATTTTATCCAAATCCATCTGATGTCCCTGTGATTGTTATCCTAGATGCAACTATTATGGACTTAAAGTATAAGAAACCCACATAGTCGGTTTGGTCTAGTGGTTAGCGTGCAGGTTAGGTAGTTATGTAGTTTAGGTAGGTCGTATAGATCGTAGGTTCAAATCCCGCCAACATTACTTTCCCGAAAGCTATCGAAAAAATTGTATCCGTGGACGATTTCCTTTATTTTTTTTTCAAATGATAATAGAATAACATGATTAAAATTCTTGGAGACGGTCCGTTAGGGAATATATCTTTTTAAATTAATAATTAATTACTAAATTGATTATACTGAATATTTCCCGCCGTTACTTGCCCAATACTGGCCGTGTTTATTACCATTCCCGGGCCGCATTGGCCCAGTACCCGGCCGTGCACAACTACCAGTACTGGGCCGAAGTTATCATCCAGCAGTCAAGCCAGTGCTGCACCAGTGCTGGTTACCATTGCCGCGCCGTTGCTGGTAGGCTGGCCGCCAGCACCGGCCCAATGCTCGGCCAATTGTGAGCCCCTATACGGGTAGTAACAGGTGCCACAATATCTATTGCGGAATTCCATGAACTCGCGATCAAACCCTGACGGTGTCAGTACTTCACTGTACATTTTTATATAAAAGTACTTACTGAAAAATACGGCATTTTTTTCTGTATCTTTGGACATTTTTTTCTGCGATATAATTTTATAACCATTCTATGGGTATACAAGACTATAAGTAGATACAGATACAGATATATAATTTGATAATATGTCGACTGTACCATTTGCCGTGTAAAGTTGGCTGTATGCCATGTACGGTGAGAACATTGCCATGTGCCATGTTCGGTGTTACGTTAAGCACGTGCCATCCGAGCAACGAAAAGGAATTGCAAAAAAATTTGAATTTCAAATAGATACATCTGCATATCTTTGTTATGCCAACAGCTTTCGAGTTGAGTTCTGTCTCAATTGAAATATTTTAAGGTAATGCATCTAATTGCAGTCTGAAGTATGCTCACAATACTCGAAATGTATTAAGATGCAAAGATAGAGCTGCTGAAAAACGACTCGAACAAATTGGCTAGCGTAAGAAAGTCTTGGTGAATTGCGTCGGTGGGGTAAATGCACTTGTCTTCATGCCAATTTGCTACACTTTGTTGCCTCCCTGTCACTCAAGCGTACTTCATATTTCAAAGTGGCGTCACAACATCTAGGGTTGTTGACTGTGCTTATAAATAGGGGTGATATGGTCGGGTTACATCTACCCATATTGAATCTGCCAACAGTAGCAACCCGTGCAGAAAGTTAATCAGGTCTGGATACTGGTGCATCTAGTTTTTCCTAGCTAATTGCGGGGTCAATCAGGGAAATCTAACAACAACCTGTATAGGCAGCTGGTCACACTACTTTTCATGAGGCCCTTATAGAGGTCCATCAACGCTACACTGCTAAGCTCCTGCTAAAAAAACGAAAAAAATGAATAACAAAATGATTATTTGCGTTTATTGAATTCGGTTTATTGTGCACTTTCAATTGGATGTGGGAAGTCAATTAGTTGATCAGTACATATTAATTACTGAAAAAACACATGTAAATTTATATGCCGTTGATGGGAATCAAACCTGGATCCTCTGAGTGACCATTGGATTTGTTAGGTCACTCGACAATTGACATATTACAAAATGTATATCTCTATTGTCTATTTAAAGTATACGAAAAATGAAATCACATCAAGACTACATTTGTTTATATGGTTGCGACCGAAATATTAAAAATACATACACTAAAGCACTGGCTCATTGCTGGATAAAAACTGGACGATAACTTGAGCTCAGTACTGGTGGCTAACACTGTCAAGGAATGATACCAAACGCGGCCAGTAACGGATAAACGACTTGAAAAAATATTTCGGTTTAATCAATTTCGTAATTAATAATTCATTGTAAAAAATGTCTTCCATGACGGGAAGTCACGCCGTAATTTCAATAATATTGTTATGAATATGGGCAACATTGATACAACTAAGACACACGATAAACTCGCTTGAAAAGAAACAGACGAACTACCTAGCAACGAAACATCACAAAACTGATAGTCTCGTTCGAGATCCCAAAGCATACACACGTGACAGTCTTTACGAAATAAAGTTTCCGTTTGATAATCGGTATTTTTATTCAATAAGATACAACAATATTATTCTGATTGTTAAGAGGATCCAAATAGAACATTCGATAATAACGAAAAAAGTTTTGCATTACGTATATAGAAAAATTAAGAATCAACATTTTTTCAGGTGCACGTGTAAATAGAGTATTCTACATTTCAATGAGAACTAAGGACTGATGTTAAAACCGATGCACTATGGAGCATTAGACGATAAGAAATTTTATTGCTCCATTTGTCATAGACTTCAGATCGAACTAGTAAATAGATTTGAGCTTCGGATTTTTTTTTTGTTTCTGAGAAAGGTCATTCAGCAATGAGTATAGCGATTGAAGACCCGCGTAGAAAAAATGAATCTGGCTGAGATTCTTAAGAAGATTCTCGCCGAGAATCTCGCCGAGAATCACGGTTGCGTGCCGAACCGAGATTCTTTTTAAATCTATCTGAGAATCTCGCTGAGATTCTAGAGAATCTCGACCAGCTTCTTACCGACATTCTTTAGTGGGTAGCTGAAAATAAAAAGAATCTCCATCGGAATCTCGCCCAGCTTTTTACCGAGATTCTTTAGGGGTTCGCCAAAAACAAAACGAATCTCTGTCAGAATCTCAGCGAGATACTGATAGAGCTTCTTTAATGGATAGCTGGAAATAAAAACAATATCTATCAGAATCTCATCGAGATTCTAGAGAATCGCGACCAGCTTCTTAGCGAGATTTTTCTCATTTTCATTTTCATTGAAAATGAAAAGAATCTATATAAAAAAAATCTTTACGAATATTTTAATATTGCTAACACTAATTTGTTAGTACATCAACGAAAGTTAGACCCCTCGTGTGTATGCACTGAAAAAAATGTTTGTATGAAAATTACTATACCGGTATTGGAAGCTCGGATGCATATACCGCATATTAATTTTCCTATACAGAAATCTGTCATATTTAAAGAATCGGTATACAATAATTAAATAGAAACCTTCGACATTAATGGAAAAATGTGTTCGAGGTTTACAACATTTTCACCAATTATTATAAGTAACGTACATTAAAATTCACAAACGGATGAATAGTTTTTTTCACGTACTGTATACTAATTTCAATATGCATTCTACCATAAAATTTAGTATGCTAGTACTCTAAAAAGAGATGTACACCTCTAACAGTAATGAACTAGAGTGCTTTATTTATGCAACACTCTTTTCTATAATTGTAACCAAAGTATATTAAAAGTCATGTACGTGTGAATAGTTTTCCTCATATACGGTATACTATTTTTAACATGCATTTTTCTTTAAATTTAGTATGTTGATGTAGCAAAGAAATTTAATTAAAAAATATTTATTTGTACTTGTGTTCAATCGAGTTTTTCTCCACTTTTAATTACATCTTACATCTTTGTCAACATGTTGGTACATATTAATCGTTGAAAAACATTTAATTTTTTTACATTGTTCCGGAATCGAACCTGGGACCCTCCGGTTGATGTTGTTGCGCTGCGCCTCAGCTCACTCGGCTATTCAGATTTTATTTAATTTATTTTATTTATTCAGAATTTTAAAAAAATCTATTTGATTGTCGGTAATATGAGCTATAAAATTAAATTAGTGTAATACAGTCGTATATTTTTAGATTTATGTGATTGCGCCTGATATGGTAATAATAAAAGAACAAACTTTAAAAGATTCTGACACTTTACCAGTTTTATTAAGTTATTGAAATTTAAAGAACAGGTGACTCTTCCTATTCATATAAAAAGGTATAATATTTTTATATTCAAGTACAGAATTTTACAAAACTCTGCATTGATATTAAAACACCGGTCTATAAATAGTTGTCTTGGCACACGCGTATTTAAAAATTAATATCTTCCTTAGAATTACAAAATATTAGCACCGAAAACTTCAACGCGTATTTCTTAATTTCTAATGACCGTATATTAATGTTCAAATAGGTCTTCAGATATCTACAACGCATGCTAATTTTAAGGAATACTTGTGGACGAGATTTCGAGGTTTTTAATCTTTTAATTTTGAAATTGTGTTTTAGAAATTTAAACTATCATGAAGACCTACTTTTAATATGTAATTGTATATTAAATATTTAGTCAGCCACTAAACTTGCGAACTTGTACACTAATTTTAATACACCGGTCTATGAATAGTCTTTCTAATAGACATGTATTGTAATTTTAAATATCAGTTATATGAAAATTCATTTACTTTTGCTAAATTTCTTATACGGATGGTATATTTACTAGACAAAGTATATTAATTTCTAATTTATATACCAGGTTTTTAAATTTCATAGTTGGTGGTGTACGAAAATTCCTTTTTTTTTACAGTGTAGTCGAACTCAGAAAAGCTTTCCAGTTATAAGACTGGCGAAGGAACGAAGCGTTATACATATACGCTGGGGCTTCAAGTCACTTGCGAGAAACGCTTCGTTCCTTCGCCATCTAGCGGAATATTATCCACCAGTGTTTCGTATGTTTCGCGTTCGCCACCTAGTGACATCACGAAGTCGCCACGGAGAGTTTCTTACAAGTGGTTTGAAGTATCAGCGTATATATAAGACTGGAAAGCTTTTCGGAGTTCGACTACACACGAGGGGTTGAACGTTCGTTGATGTACTAACTAATTAGTGTTAGCAATCCTTCAATATTTGTAAAGAGCTTTTTTTATATAGATTCATTTTATTTTCAATGAAAATGAAAAGAATCTCGCTGGGCGAGATTCTCTAGAACATAATATTCTGATAGAGATTCTTTATATTTCCAGCTACCCACTAAAGAATCTCAGTATGAAGCTGGGCGAGATTCTCCAGAATCTCGGTGGGATTTTAATAGAGATTCTTTTTATTTAAATTTATTTATTTTTATTTTAAACAAAAAGGATAATTATGGTCCTATCCGGCTTTCGATAAAAAAAATGCCACATAACATGAGATTCAGAAAATTAAGTTCTACCTGAAGTTCATTCTGAAGATGGATTGAGACGATAATGTTACAAATTAGGTAGGGATGTGCAGAAGTTTAAATGCGTTTGAACACCTCGCTCGACGGTTGTCTCAGCGCGCTGCTGATCCAGTCTCTGTTCGAGAGCCTGTTCCGTCCGGTCTCGGTATCGTGTGGATTATCGATCCTTTCGAGCCGGACCATCCATTCCAGCCATTCGAGCCGTTTGAGCTGTTCAAACCGTTTCAAGCAATATCCAGGCAATCTCATATAATTGCTCTCGGCATACGTACATTCATGTTTCAAAACCAATTATAATTGGTTGCTAAGGCCTGTCGCTTTGTTTAATTTTTATTCGTTTTAATATGTTTAGGTCCAAATTTCCAGTTTGCTATGTCCTGAAAATCTAGTACTTTATAGACTTTACTCGACCAGTGAACACTAGCCAATGCTGCCCAGGTAGGGTTTGCTGACGCTGGAAATATGGCACAGCACTGGCCCAACGCTGGGTGCCGATGCTCGGCTAGTAACCTCGGGCCGGATCTGGCCGATGGTTCACGCCAGCGTTGGGCGAAGGTTTGAAACCAGCATCGGGCTAAAGTATGTTGCCGATGTTGGATCAGTGCTGCGCCAGTGCTCATGCATGAATCTGGCCGATGTATCACGCCAGCGTTGGGCGAAGGCTTAAAACAAGCATCGGGCCAAAGGATTTTCCCGGTGTTCGCCCAGTGCTGCGCCAGTCCTGATGTCGATATATGCAATTGAGTTTATGTTTATCGATATAAATATATCCTCAAGTAACGCGAAGAAGTGAAGACATAAAAATTTCGACTGCGCGTACATGTCGATTGCGCGTGCAAAAGCATCGGTTTCTAAAAGAAAACTCGAGTGAGACAAGCGATGAAGAGTCGCGAGAAGAACCGACCACGAAGAAGACGGGAAGGGGCGGTGATATTTCGGATTCGGTGCCCAGTGATCCTCTTGACCATCCGAACCTCGAAATTCGCAACTCGGACGACGCATCAGAATTAGGGATGATTCTACCTGTCAGCGACGACATAGTAAGCTCCGAAAATGTACGTGACTCGAAAGATTACATGTCTACACGTGGATACAAAATTTCTAGCAAAACTTTCTATTCACTCTTCGCTACAGCTTGAAATTTTCTAATCACTCTTCGCTACAGTTTCAAATTTTCTATTCACTCTTTGCTACAGCTTGAAATTTTCTATTTGCTCTTCGCCACAGTTTCAAATTTTCTATTCGCTCTTTGCTACAGGTTGAAATTTTCTATTCGCCCTTCGCTACAGTTTCAAATTTGCTATTCGCTCTTCGCTTACAGCTTGAAATTTTCTATTCGCTCTTCGCAGCAGTTTCAAATTTTCTATTCACTCTTCGCAGCAGTTTCAAATTTTCTATTCACTCTTCGCTACAGCTTGAAATTTTCTATTCGCTCGTCGCTGTAGCGAACTTATGTCTGCAGTTGCTTGGGTCGCGTGCCAGTATTGGACCAGGGTTGCTGTGAGACGCTCGCCAGTACTGCGCCAGAGTTGATGTGTGTCGTGGGCCTATACTGGTTCAGGGTTGGCGAGAGTTGCGGGCCCGTACTGGTCTGCAGAAAACGGAGTACTGGCTGACGATCCTGATCCAGTAACGGCACAGCGTCGGCATCGGATTCTGTGCCGAGGTTACGTGCCAATGCCGGCAGAGCAACGGGCCGACTCTGGGAGAGAGCATCGGACCAGTACTCGAAGCGCCCAAGACAGGCCTAGCGCTCCGCCAATCGTAAAACCCCACCTGGGTGAGAGCTAGAATTAGCTCGGAATTTGACCAGCAGTGGTAGCCAACAGTTCGTAATCGTTACTCGGCCCGGTATAGGCATTATTCATTATTTTCACTACTGATAGCTTTTACCCGGCCACTGGTTGGATGGTGGTAAAAAATACCGCATGGCTAAATAGCGAATTTCAACGTAATGAACGTTTGAATCTCGAATGGCCATTATTATGAAACTCGATATTTTAGCCTAGCTCATATTTAGATCATCCGTTATTTTGAACCCCTCAACAGCAGTTTGCCAATACTGGGAGCGAGTCAATACTGGTTCGAAGTTTAATCGGTATTGGTATGCAACGGTTTGTAACCATTATTCGGCCAAGCATTGGACCTATTGTTATTGCTAGGGGATCCTATATAGGGTCGCCGAATGGGAGAGACACGATTCGTTTAATGTAGGCTTACACAAGCTTAAAAGTTAATCATCTATTGCTGCGAATGTGCAATCAATCAATGTCATCATTTTTTAGGCACAACATTTTGAGCAGTGTTTACGCTAGCGCCATGTGTACAATAATACAAATTCACCAGTCGAGGTTGCGCGATTATTGCACGTAGTGAATAGTGCGCAAATTCCCTCTAATCAAATTTCATGAATCACGAGTTCGAGTGTTTAGTGATGAAATCTACAGGTATATAATGATTTGGAATAGACCGTATGTAGTCGTATGTATCTCATAACTGAAAGCCGGATTTGCTGTTGTGTGCTTACGGCATCTCTAGTTCTCGCGATTAACACGGTCGAGCACATTCGCTAATTACGTCAACGTACGAAGAGTAAATAAGGATTCGTATATTGATAGATACATTAGTCAAATCTATCTCATAACCCGGAGCAAGATTTGCTATGCACTTTGTTTGTCTATTGAGCTCAAGGGAGGGGGGGGGGGGGGTCAGGTCAAAAATGTAAAAAAATCGAAATTTTCTTTTCTGTAAAAATGTTCATTTCCATGTAAGTTATGTGTTAGTAAAGTTATAAGCCGAAATTCGCAAAAATTGCCAAGTTCTACGGTACCATTTATATTTTATTTTCTCAAAAATCGTAAAAAATTATCAGAATATTATATTTAAATTTGAAACTATTTTTTCTATTTATTGTTTTTATATGCGGACATTAAGGCCGATTTTTTGTTGACACAAAATAATTAAGGGTGTAGAATTTTTTTTTTTTTAATTTAATAATTTTCTTTTATTTCATTTGCTGCAGCTTTGTTTAGTTGAGTGTGATCTCTGAACCTTCAAAATCTTAGACATAAAGCCGACAAATTGCCGATTTCTGCAATATGCTTGTTTTTTAATGTTTTTTTTCTATAGATAAAAAAAATTAATTACGTATTTGTAAATAAATTTTTATCTGTTTACCATTTTTTAAAACAATTAGTGAAACGCGATATAAACGACACTGTGATGTCTCCAATGCAATAAGTAACATTTATATCATATTTGAATTCGCGCGAATAACGGGGCATGCACTATGATAGCTTGATGCATATCGCATGCGCACCGTGTTACTGCCCCGGGAAATTGACTTCTGCTATACTCGAGCAGCATAACCTCTAATTGACGTTTTTAATTTTTGTTCATACTATGTTATTAGCTTAATTCCATTGGCCATTTGCTACTTTTTGTTAATTAACAGTGTTTAAAACAGAATCCACAATCATCAGAAGTGTTCAAATATGTATTATTTCTTTTGAAGTGGTGATTTAATGTGTTTGCAGTACATTTCCGAATGTTTCAACACTGAACAAATTGTCAGTGATGTTGTCAATAAAAGAGATCATCCCAGTGTTATTCTCAGGTTTTTAAAAATATTATGCATTCATTTACTTATTTATTTGTTAATAAAACAAAACATTTATTTGTAAAATAATTACTAATATTCTGAAATGTGACTTGCAAATAATATTTTTATTTTGTTCATTAAAGGTACTAAGATGCCCCAAAGGTGAAAGCAGCGCAAACATTTTTTTTTTGAGTCATAAACTTTAGATGCTATTTGCCAAAACTTGGTTTTCAACCTATTCTGCGCGTGATTCAGACCAAACTGCCAGGCAGATTGGACTGGTTGACGTCTCGTGTTCTTCTTTATAAAAAGATACACCAGCTAAGTGGAGCAAATGTTAATAAAAGGTAATAGTTTTTAAGTGACATAATTTATAATAAATAAATTTTATACTATTTTCTAAATCATTGATTAATTCTGCTTTCAGGATGAAAAAAATATTTTGCTCCCCTTAGCCGGTACATCTTTTTGTAAAGAAGAAAATGAGACGTCAACTAGCCCAATCTGACTAGCAGTTTGGTCTGAATCACGCACAGAGTGGAAAACCTAAGATCTTTGCTTAAGTTAATACTGAAAGGGATATGCAAGTGAGACAACAGTAAAAAATACTTTCATCGAGTACCAACAACATAGTTCACTGACCATTTGTATATGCAAGAGAATTTGGATGATATTGAATTTTCAAATTCAATTTTTTTGACCTGACTCCCTCCCCTTAATGCGGCAGAGCACTTATGCTAATTAACAATCGCAACGTTAATAAGAATATTTAAATTGACATAGCGCTAGAACTAGACCAACGGCCCATCCTCGAATTCCCAAATGTGGTACGCGATTTTTCATGTTATTCTTCCACATAAAAAATGCATGGAGAATTTTACTCAATTTTTTTAACGTCGTTTTTTAATTATAAATATTTAAAGCTCAACAAAAAACGCAATTTTTTTTAACCCTGGAATTTTTTTGAAAAATACGGCACTGAAAAATACTTGGGTAAGTTATTGGTTAGGTGTATTAAATACTTGGTTGTCATACCAAATATTTGGTTATGTTAGCCAATTACTACTTAGCTATGCCTACCAAGTTTTCTTGGTAACATTTTTAACCAAGTTTTTGGTAGTTCTGGCCAATCGTTTTCCAAGTGCAGCTTTTTTATGTGGATTTAGGTGATCATGAGTTCAAGAATTCTAAAAATGCGCTATTCGGACTAGCGCGGCACTTTAAATCTATCGCATACCTATATTTAGGTAGCTAATATTATGAATCTATTGATTATCGCTGTTAATGAACTATGCTGAGAGAAAAATACATGGTTGAAACAACAATACTATACTTTTACCATACAGTATAGTTCCCAGATGGGACGATTATACTTTATAGTTACGAAAATGATAAAAATAATAGCTGCGAACATAATAATAGCTCAACTAATCAAATACATAGTTTCCAGTACCAATTGTCATGATCGTCCCTCCTGGGAATTATTCGGTATAGTTCGACCTACTATTCTACTATATTTTTCTCTCAGTGTAGTTCAAGATTTAAGATTAAACAACCGTGTATTGAATACACGATGAAAATAAGAACAATCTATAGATAATAAAAAATAATATAAAACAATCAATTAAAATGCTAATTTTCTTACAACTCTGTTTCATAGTGTGAGCAAAAAATAATCGCTTGTACCAACCGCTTGTTATCGGTACGTTACCTATTAGTAGTTTTAAGTTATTATATTCTAAATTTACCTAATCGAATTGCTGACGCATCAATGCGATCTTTCAGCAAATACAAACTCCAGACCAGCGCTTCAAATTTAAATTATATGATCCTACCAATGATCCTACCAACCATGATCCTTCCAATCGCATTATTGCACTTGGACTGCTCCTTGCACTACTGCGATAGGCAGGTATAATTGTGGTGCAACGTTATTAATCAGTATAAACAGACGCTCAAAGGGTGTGAATGAAGCTTTAGAAACATTATTTCCAAGTTTACGCAGAGTTATAATTTGTGGTAATCCATTAGGGTAATTTAAACCATAAGATCGTTCGTGCTTATTATTCCGTGGAAACTAAATTGAAATAATTAAGGTGGTTATTCGAAGTGATATTGAAAATCAAATAATGAGTTGCAGCAACTAATTTTGAAGGGTTCGAACAACTGAAAACAAAGTTATCACAACTAATTTTTTGTTCTGTATAGAATGCGATAAGCTAGTTAAGACAAGCTCTATGATATGAAAATCAACAATGAAAGTTGGTTTTCATAGAAGTTGGAGACAATTATTTGTCCATGCCATTGAGTTTCGTGCAGGTGCTTTGAGAGAAAAGTTTGTTATTGATCCTCTCTTTAAAAAAAACATGGCATATTGACAGTCGAAATATCGAAAGCTCAAGTCTGTTTAAAAGCTTTCTGATTGGTTCCCTGTTTCGATTATTTTCTCTCTCATCGTATCCATCGTACGGGCAGGCAGGCGTTCCCTCTCTCATCTGTCTGCTATATATAACCATCGCCCAGGCAGGCCATAGCAGCCATATTGAATCGCAGTCACTAGCGAAATAACCAACACACGCAGAAGCTATGAAAAGTTTTTGAATTAATATCAAACACATGATGAAGTTTTTAGTTAATAGTTGGCAGTTAATTTATTGATTGAGGCAACTCATAATTTTGCTTCCTCACTCAAAAGAGTATCGGTGTTGAATTTGGAATGAATCGGTAAAAATGTTCCGTTTTTGCGGGACTTTGAATTCTTTTCAAAAATATTAATTTTGCTCTAAATCACGTAAAATCTCACCAAATCAACTGAAATTTTCGACAGACGAAAAATAATATTTGGCGCTGCTACCTACCAAATTTGGTCGTGATCGGTAAAGTGGTTTGAATTTTACGTGATTTTGAACTTTTCAAGGATTATATAGGTTGTGACGTGATTTTTTTGAAATCACGATCACAAGGGCTTGTGTTATCGTTACTCGCTATTTTTCGGCGTTTTCGAGCTGCTTTCCCTCGAATTTACGTTCTCGGTTAGCTAAGAATTCTAATTCTTATGTTTTGTTATTGTTGTTGTAAAGTTGGTAGTTCGGTGCACTCAAATCTGTCGCGAGGATGAGAGCTCAAAGAAACAAGCAGCCCGGCAGACAAGAGTCCCCGAACGAGTCTTGCGATTAGTTGTAGACCGGTGTAAATCCGGCGCCCTATTGAGATTATGTATTGCGCTAGAGAACGGGAGGAGTTTTGTTGGTTTTTTTTTGCAAAGGATGGACCATCCTGTTGCAGTGTAGTGCATAAGTGTGCTGATTAGGCCCGTTCTCGCGCGAAGCATTAAGGGAGGCGATCGTATAGATTTCGAAAATGTTACCGGCATGATTTGCGTTCCCGATATAGTTAAGAGGTGATTCGAGGGAGAGGGCAGTAGTTCTCGAGTAAGGGATTTTGGGAGGGATTCATAATTATTATGACGAGATTTCGATGATTGCTGGAGACAATCAGTCTTTCTCGGGACACCGCCGAGGTGCCTCGAGTCTTGAACAAGCTCCCGTGTTGACAGTTTTTCTGTCGCTCTCGCGCGCGTCTTCGCGTCGTTCACGGACTTCGCATGTATAGCGTACAACGTACGCTACGAGTTCCCGTGCTTTCGTGAATTTTATTTTATATTTAAATAAAACTCGTGTTCTCGTTCGTTGTGAAGTGCAGTTAGTGCATTCACTGTTCTCGTGGATCCTTTGGGTTATAGTTCTCGCCCCTGGGACCCGTAAAAGGATTTTCGGTGAGTCTTCCCGTTTAATTAATTAGTTAATCGATCGCTTCGATTAGAGATCTCGGGTGACTGAATATTCGTGCAGCTACCGTTGAGTTTGGCGTACGTGCGCGTGGCTTTGCAACTCGCCGTTACCGTTAACGATTTCGACGCTTCACGCAGGCTCTCGTAAAATAATTCCGTAATACAATTTATTGTATTCGCTCTCGAACTTTTGTTTAAAGAATATTGAAGTTGTTCTCGTTGTTTGAGATCTCGCTAAAGGAAAGCTATTTACTGGGTCATACCTCGACCCTCTCTACCACAACCTAGCAGACTGAGCGGCCGTGCATTTCCGCAACCGTTCGTTCTCGCAAGCGCATCCAGTTGCGTTTGTTAATTTTACGTGACCCCAAAAATTAACTAAGCTACCGTTTTCTCTGAATTTGTTCTCGATCGATAGCTTTTGCTCCGGGCTTTCGATTTTGATTGGAATTGAGCCTGATCAACTCGATTCCTCGGGCATACCGGTTAGTTAATACCGGTGAAATAAAAATTAACTGGCGCCCACCGGGTTTGCGGATGCGCGAACGAGAGTGGACGGCCGAAGGTGACCGTATCGTGATGCAGTTCCCGAATAAAATTTGATTTTATTTGTTACCGATTATGCTCACGAAAAATACGTCACAAGGTAACGAAAAAAAATGCAAAGTAGATCTTTACGCATTGTTTCCTCATTAATTTCATTGTATACAAGGCTTTCTCTACGAGAAAGTAACAATTAATAAATAAGATTACTCATAAAGGTGGCTTTGTGAAAAATTAAAATAAATAAATCAGGAAGCAATGTGCAAATTTCTACTTTGCAACTTTTTCTCTAACGTAGTTCCCGCTCGGCCGACAGATGGCCACGACGGTGCGATTTCTCTCGCAAGAGAATGGAGACCCGGCCGTGCATATAAGCAGCGAAGATTCAGAGCTTTTGATCCGAAACTTTCCTGCCCGTTTCTCCCAGTAGAGACGACCGCACGAGGTAAGGATCCGGAAATTGTGCTGCCTACGTACCATTCCTAATTTTTGTCCTGTTTACTGCTCATAAATAAATACATTAACCCGAAGTTGCTGTTTAAGCGACTTCTTTTCTTTCAGAATTTTCCTGGCTGTCCATAAGTCTGGACTTCCCTTTAAATTGTGTGTTTTTTTTAAGAATATAGATATAGATATTTAAAACAAAAATTAAATAAATTTTTTTTTTAAACTTATATTGTCCTCCCCAAATATTTACTGTTCATAAGTAAACTAAATAATTCGAGGTTGCTGCTTAAGCGATTTTCTTTTCTTCCAGATCGACAAGCTGACCATAAGCTTAGTCCACCTTTATGTAAAATAACCCGCATGGGTATTACAAGACTCTCGGTCTTCAAAAATCTCACTAGCTTCCAATATCTTTGGTCTCCTTCCGAGACATATATACAGAGTGAGTCATAACTATTGGTTAACCCATGGAGAATAAATAGGGTTCATCGTTCTGAGTAAAAAAGTATTGGGGTGCAAATTTAAAAAATCAAAATTGCCGGAGATACAGGGGTTTGTCGTTCAGCCAATCGCAGTACAGCTCTAAAAGAATAGAGCGGCCGCGCCGAGACGTCGGCAACGCTAGAGAACTTCGTTGGGCTTCGCTAGAGTGCTGTAAGTCAAATGACAGTCGCGGTCGAATTCGTACGCGAGAGCACAATAACTCGAGAATGCATGAGTCAGAGAGAGACGCATGCCAAAACAGATACTTTCTCTGATGATATCTAAAAAATCAAAGGGGCAATCGACTTGAAATTTGGACACAAGTTTGGGAAGAAAATTGTCTTCTCAACACATTTTCTCGGCTTTTTTTCATTTCATTATCCATTGTTTCTAAGCGAATTCTTTCTAATTAAAACCTATGGCGTAATTGCATAAACAATTTTGCCATTGAATATTTTCGAAGTATGGTAGGCTATCAGAACGGTGCCATTTGAATGCATCGCCCGTAGGATTGTAATGGTAATTGTAATTAATGTAGCGTGTCATTTTGGGTATTACAGTCACATAGACACACACACACACTCTGCTTCTTCAAATCTGTCTTTAAATCTGTCTTCAAATCTGTCTTCAAATCTGTCTTCAAATCTGTCTTCAAGAGAGAGACATGCGTCTGTCTCTGACTCATGCATTCTCGAGTTATCATGCTCTCGCGCACGAATTCGCCCGCGACTGTCATTTGACTTACAGCACTATATTGAAGCCCAACGAAGTTCTCTAGCATTGCCGGCGTCTCGGTACGGCTGCTCTATTCTTTTAGAGCTGTATTGCGATTGGCTGAACGACAAATCCCTGTATCTCCGCCAATTTTGATTTTGTAAATTTGCACCCTAATACTTTTTTACTCAGAATGATAAACCCTATTTATTCTCCATGGGTTAACCAATAGTTAAGACCCACCCTGTATATATATTCCTATCTTTAAACGTTTTTGGTCTCCTTCTGAGTCATCTCTATAAACTCTAATATCAAACAACGTTATTGCCTGCTGGTCATAAGTAAAATATATAACATTTTTCCATTGTCCATGAATCTAATAATGTCCGGAGAGGAATTGTTTCGTTCTTTTGCCCGGTAGATGACCAAAAAACGTAATGCAGCCTACCTGCGTCGGCAAATAGCTCGGCATTTAAAAAATCATCCCTCAATTCCTTTCATACTCCTCCCGGACCCTAGAAATTTTCAACCTGACCCCGAATTCCTTGACCGTCCCTGGACGCTCATACCGATCACAGTTGAACGCAAACCAAACTTACGCATACGCAACAGGACATTTACTTAACACGGACAAATCATCAACATCACTCAATCCAATACACCCTACACTGAGAACACACCTTCATCTCACATCAACCCACCTCACACCGAAAACATACCTCCAGCTCACACTAGCACACAGAACATACCTACATCCACACCAACAAATTCACCCCTTTCCTCACCACCACGCATACCGCTATCCCCGGTTTACGAACCGCTCCATTCATTGAGATCACTGGTCAAGAGCGACGAGGAGTTTGAAGCTCTTTATCAGAAACCTGCGGACGAGGTAGAAAGAACATCAGGACGACAAGACACGGAAAACTATATTCCCGTACGGAAACCTACTAGACACAGCCAAACGATCACAATTCCTCGACGGACAGAACCTCCGGTCACCCACTTCCGTCCGCCTCCGCAGAAGACAGACGTTCCTCTCTACCGACCCACCTCCAAGAAGCGGCCGGTCGAAAAAGCCAGCCGAAAAGTCCTTATTCTTTCACGACAGAAACGTCCGCGCCGTCTCTAAACAACTCAGTTTTTTTTAACTTTCATTAATATATTCTTTTAATTGTTTGCTTCTCTTCTAAATGGCCGTGTTATCATTTTACGACACGAAAATGATAACTAAGTCTTGACATTCGATTGCTCGAGCCCGAAGACCAAGTTCTCAGAATCCGGTCTCTCGCTTATTGGTTAATACGCGGGTTGGTGCACGGGAAATTGATCACCAAGCCGAGTACTAACCGCAAACGATAGTGTTTGTCTTAGGTTAGTAGTGTTGGAGCGAAGGTTGCACACCAACCGCACACCGACCATCGTTATCGTGGCGTTTTTCAGGTGCCGCGTTTCATTGACTCAAATAATTAATTTCAGCAAAAATGGGTCGACTACCGTGGATATTCTCGCCAAACGTCTATTTTTTGTAGTTTTAAGTAGGATTATTTAACTTTAGATATTATTATTTATTGTTTCTCAGCTCCTCACCACAAAAGGAGTGTAGATAAATTAAGAAGCTGCGTCTTCGTTTGCAACCAAGGTGCTATCCAGTTCCGGGGATGAGCACTAACCCTGAGGAATTGAGGCAAATTAAGGGCGTGAGTTTAGAGCCTCACATTCACGTGGAGTGGATGCCAAATGGAGGTTGGATTTCCTGACGAGATTATCCACCTCGTCGACACCAATTGTGGCAGAGAGGCAGGAAACTTACCACTGTGGCGTTCTGCACTGTTCGCTTAGAGCAAAGGACCTCCGAGTCACCCATGAGAACATAAGAAATGATTTTTTCCTGCGTTTATTACTTTTTTTTAGTTGTCAATTAGAGGAGATTCCGAAAATAAAATGAAAATTAATTTTTTCCGCGCTTAACGTATTTTTCTTGAAATTTCAATTGTATTAGATTTTGCGAGTTTTTGTCCGACGAATAGTCGACATTATCACCGAGATGTCGCGCCTTTCTTTCATAGATGATTTATTATTTTACTTTAGATAAATCACTGCAATAATTTGGTTTTTTAACAGCTGTCGCAAATCAGTTTGAATTAATTAGAGAAATATTGCTCAGATTTGATTAGCTGTCGTCAGGCGCTTTACGAAGCCGAAGAAAATTAGTGAGTAAGTGGATTTATATTTCTTCACAATGCGCCCCGCTACCTGTGGAACGGGCTGAGCTGGCTCTTATGGCCGTGGACCTCGTACGTGCACTTGATGATTATCTTGTTGGTTGAGTCGCATCAGCTTTAGTATTTTTAGGGTTGTTTTTTAACGATTAGCGTACAGAGGTCGCACGAAGGCAGATTTGGAGGAGAAGAATCAGATGCTCGTACTTTTGTCGTATATTTATTAATAGTTGTCTCCTCTAGTGGTCAGTACTACAACGATTTCTCTGAGTATTAGCCCTGAATATTTTGAGTGTTATCCCGACTGAGTAAATATTTTCCGGGATCCTGGTAGGCCGGTAATTTCGTGTACATTCACCAGTTTAACTGAGCTAGAAATTCTTTTATGAAAGCGACCGCAATGCAGGGCAATCAACTTAAATATTCACCTCGTCCAGCGAGTATTACTCGCAAAATCAGTAACCAACAAGGTAGTTGCAGAAACTAATTCGCTTCAGGCTCTGCTTGCTCTACGAACTTGTCTTGGGGGGGGGGGGGGGGGGGGGCTGAGCAGTAGAGCAGTAGAGTGTAGGGCGGTAGCGTTGGGAGTTGGTAGGTAATTGCTGTCGCCACTGTGTCGCATTTCGACTTGGACGTTAGTTGAGTCTTCCACTGTACACACCGCTCGGTATTTATTTTAGTTGCAGTCGTTCGTATGTCTTTATGGAGTAAACGAGAGAGGAAATCGGCTGGTAGATGCTAGCAGCTCGTCGTCGTTTCTCGTTTCTCAGGGGCTGAAGTGACCCGGAGGGCGTTACGGCAGGTGGGTTCTCGGCATCGTTCGATAGCGCAGAAAGCATAGGAGTAGGAGTTGCAGCTCAGCAATTACATCTCTACCAGAACGGTCGGAGTCGCGCGACTTTGGATCGTAAACGAGCCATGTATACACCGGGAGAGTGTAAACCCCTAAGAGGGAGAGAAAGCAAGCGTGATAGAGGGCCGAGCGAGATACAAACAGTATAGCGCACCGATAAACTTTATGAGAAACCCGGCCTGTACAGCTTTAATTTCAAAGCTTCGGTCGTATTATAGGATGAAGAAGAGCCAATGTATAGTATATAGTTTTAGCGGGATAGAAAAAACTCATGTCACTCCTTTAGGTTGTCTTAAGAGGAGAAATTGCCCATTGTACTAGTTTTTCCTTAGATCATGCAATGTTATATTGATTTTGTTGATATGAATATTCGACGAAATATCGCATAATTTTTGTACCAAAAACTGGTACCGAAATTCTGTGTATCGTAGATTATGTGATGTAACGTGGTAAAGGTCCGTTTCCATCAGATTGTTACCTCGAAGAGCAAATAGATCATGACTTCAATTCCTTCTATCATTGTTCATACATCACCGGAATATGGAAATGCCCGCTACTCTACAACACCATTGGAATCAGACGATCTCGAGATGCATTTAAACGCTGGCCTCGATTTTCTCTCTCAAATTTGCACCTGCAGAAGGAAGGATAATATCGCGAGCAACATTGTCGCATAAATTAACGAGTTAATAATTGCCGTCTGTTCGCTAGGTTGCAATCATGGAGCGCGCACTGGTTTATCCTAGGCTATTTAACTGGTATCTGTGTTCAATAGAGAAATCCGGTCTAGCACCTAGTCAATTTTATGCTTTAGGGGTAACCTATTTCCGTACTGACTAATCACTAGCTACTTGGCGAATTAATAGAATCTTAGCCAGATTTTAGACAGTTTTTCTGTACAACGGCTAGACAGCGAGAAATTACACATAGCGCTCGGATCTAGCTAGTTTTCCGACCTAGATCTTGTACAGAAAATAAGAAAACTAGTCGATTTCTAGGTGCTGGCGAGTTGGAATTTCCACACGGCTTGTTTTCTCTCAGACCATGCGCACTTCTGCATCATTCTCTAATCGATTGATTGGAACTATTGACGCGGTTGGTTCAACTATACTCACATTTCAATTAAATTCATTATGCGTTTGAGTGACTCTAAAAAAATAAAGAAAATTAATGGAAAATTATTAATTCGTGCTTATTCAATCGAGTAATCCTACATTTTAATTAGGTGTTACGTCTTCCTCTTCATGATGGTATTAATCGTTGAAAAAACCTATTAACATTTTTTTTTTACATTGACGTTAAATATACGTTGTCACATTTACTTTCGGAAACGCTGTGATAATAACGAAATAGAAAAAACGAATTCACATCATGTTTATTTATCTAATTAAAACGAGAATGCAAAGTAGAACCTTGCACATAACTTCCTCATTACTTTTATTTATTTATTTTCATCAAATATTGTATCGGATGGATTTGCGAAGACATTCCGCAAGAATTAATAGTTTTCCTAGGTTGTGCTAAGACTCTCGTCCTCTAAATGGGGGGAGGGGGGGGGGGGGGGGTCAGGTCAATAATTTAAAAAAATCTATTTTTTTCTCTGTGAAAACATTAATTTCCATGTACTTTATCTATTAGTAAAGTTATAAGCCGGAATTCGCAAAAATGGCTAAGTTTCTACGGTACCATTCATATTTAATTTTCTCAAAAGTCGTAAAAATTACCAGAATATTATATTTGAATTTTAAATTATTTTATTATTTATTGTTCTTATATGCAGAAATTATGGCCGATTTTTTGTACACACAAAATAATTAAAGGTGTTGAAAAAAAAAATATATATATATATATTTTTTTTTTTCTCTTCGGTAGTTTCGTTTAGTTAAGTATAATCTCTGAACCTGCAAAATCTTAGACCTGAGGCCCAAAAAATGGCCGATTTCTGCAATATACCTGTTTTTTAATGATTTTTTTCTATATAATAAAAAGTTTATTACGCATTTGTAAATACATTTTTATTTGTTTACCATTTTTTAAACCAATTAGCGAAGCGCGATACAAATGACGCGATGACAGTGTGATGTCTTCAACGCAACATGCAACATTATATTCGAATTCGCGCGAATAATGGGACATGCGCTGTGATATCTTAGCGCGTACCGCATGCGCGGCGTGTTACTGCCAGCGTTGTGAAATTTTCAATGTAAAAATAATGCATTATTTAATTTAAAAAAATGGATAATGGAAATCGAATTTAGCATCCATTACTTTTTTAATGAGTAATGGACCAGAGATGCAGAACCCATTATTTCTTTAATTTTTAATGGAACAGAGATCCAGCAACCATTACTTTTTTAATGATTAATGGAACATAGATCCAGCACCCATTTTTTAAAAATGTTTAATGGAGCAGCGATGCAGCTCCCATTACTTTTATAATGTTTAATGGAACTGAGATCCAGCACCCATTACTTTTATAATGTTTAATGGAACTGAGATCCAGCACCCATTTTTTTTTTAATGTTTAAGGGGAGGGAGTCAGGTCAAAATAATTAAATTTGTAAATTCAATATCATCCAAATTCTCTTGCATATAAAAATGATCAATGAACTATACTGTTGGTACTCGATGAAAGGATTTTTTACTGCCATCTGACTTGCGTATGCCTTTCCATATTATCTTAAGCAAAGGTCTTAGGTTTTCCACTCTGCGCGTGATTCAGACCGAACTGCTAGGCAGATTGGGCTAGTTGATGTCTCATTTTCTTCTTCATAAACAGATACACCGGCTAAATGGAGCAAAATATTTTTTTTTCATTCTGAAAGCAAAGTTAATAACTGATTTAGAAAAAAGCATAAAATTTATTTAGTAATAATTATGTCACTTGAAAAACATTACCTTTTATTAACTTTTGATCCATTTAGCCGGTGTATCTATTCATGAAGAAGAAAATGATACGTCAACCAGCCCAATCTGCCTAGCAGTTTGGTCTGAATCACGCGCAGAATAGGTTTAAAACCAATTTTCGGCAAATGGCATCTAAAGCTTACCACTCAAATAAAAATGTTTATGCTGTTTTCATCTTTGGGGCACCTTAGTACCTTTAATGAACAAAATAAAAATATTATTTGCAAGTCAGATTACGTAAATTTATTAATAATGTTATTAATAAATGTTTTTTTTTTACAAATAAATGAGTAAATGAATGCATAATTTGAAAAAAAACGTGTAAATAATATGGGGATGATCACTTTTATTGACAACATCACTGAAAATTTATCCGGTGTTGACACATTCACAAATGTGCTGGACAAACATTAAATCATCACTTCATAACAAATTATACATATCTGATCACTTCTGATGATTGTTGATTCTGTTTTAAACACTATTGATTGAAAAAAAACCGTAAATGGCCAACGGAACCAAACTAATATCATAATATGAACGAAAAATAAAAACGTCAATTCGAGGTTATGCGTCTCGCGTGTAGCAGAAGTAACTTCTCGGGACAGTAACACGCTGCGCATGCGATACGCGCTAAGATATCACAGCGCATGTCCCAGTATTCGCGCGAATTCGAATATAATGTAAGTGTTACGTGTTGCGTTGAAGACATCATACTGTCATCGCGTCATTTGTATCGCGTTTCGCTAACTGGTTTAAAAAATGGTAAACAAATAAAAATTTATTTACCAATACGTAATAAACTTTTTATTATATAGAAAAAAATCATTAAAAAACAGGTCTATTGCAGAAATCGGCCATATTTTCGGCTTCAGGTCTAAGATTTTGCAGGTTCAGAGGTTATACTTAACTAAACAAAACTGCCGAAGAGAAAAAAATATATATATATTTGATTTTTTTTTTCAACACCCTTAATTATTTTGTGTGAACAAAAAATCGGCCATAATGTCTGCATATAACAACAATAAATAAATAAAATAATTAAAAATTCAAATATAATATTCTGGTAATTTTTACGACTTTTGAGAAAATTAAATATGAATGGTACCGTAGAAACGTAGTCATTTTTGCGAATTCCGGCTTATAACTTTACTAATAGATAAATTACATGGAAATTAATGTTTTCACAGAAAAAAAATAATCGATTTTAAAATTTTTTTACCTGACTCCCCCCCCCCCTTAATGGAGCAGCGAGGCGGCGCCCATTATTTTTTTAATGTTTAATGGAACAGAGATCCAGCACTCATAATTTTTTAAATGTTTAATGGAGCACTGATACAGCTACCATTACTTTTTTAATGCTGAATGGAGCAGCGTTACAGCTCACATTAGTTTTTTAATGGACAATGGAGCAGAGATCCAGCACGCATTATTTTTTTAATGGAGCAGGAATTCATCACCCATTACTTTTTAAATATGTATATAATGTTACTCAAATCGTCTGTCTAACCCTGCATACCTCCGCCTAACTCTGTCTAACTCCGTCTACACTTGTTAGATAGGGTTAGACAGGGTTAGACAGAGTTAGACAGGGTTAGGCAGGATTAGACCGAGTTAGACAGGGTTAAGCAGGGTTAGGCAGGGTTAGACAGAGTTAGGCACAGTTTGACAGGGTTAGACAGGGTTAGACGGTGTTAGACAGGGTTAGACAGGGTTAGACAAAGTTAGACAGGGTTAGACAGAGTTAGGCGGTGTTAGACAGGGTTAGATAAGTTTAGACAGGGTTAGTCAGAGTTAGACAGGGTTAGACTGGGTTAGACTGTCTAACCCTCTCTAACTCTGACTAACCCTGTCTAAACCTATCTAACCCTGTCTAACACCGCATAACTCTGTCTAACACCACCTAACTCTGTCTAACCCTGTCTAACACCACCTAACTCTGTCAAACCCTGTCTAATCCTGCCTAACTCTGTCTAACCCTGCCTAATCCTGTCTAACTCGGTCTAATCCTGCCTAACCCTGTCTAACTCTGTCTAACCCTGTCTAACCCTGTCAACTCTGTCTAACAAGCTTAGACGGAGTTAGACAGAGTTAGGCCGAGGTAGGCAGGGTTAGACAGACGATTTGAGTAACATTATATACATATTTAAAAAGTAATGGGTGATGAATTCCTGCTCCATTAAAAAAATAATGCATGCTGGATCTCTGCTCCATTATCCATTAAAAAACTAATGTGAGCTATAACGCTGCTCCATTCAGCATTAAAAAACTAATGTAAACATTTAAAAAATAATGGGTGATGGATCTCTGCTCCATTACTCATTAAAAAAGTAATATGTAGTGGATTCGAATTCCATTATCCATTTTTAAAATAATGGGTTAAAAAAGCGGTGATGCATTTAAAAAAAACTTGCTGCTGGCGTGATCGCAAGACGTGACTTTCTCATCACGATTGCTACTGGCGTCACGTTGCTGTCTTGAAGTTAGTTTGTGATGTTATTATTAGTACATTACGATACTAGTGCGAAAAAACTTTTTATTTCACTCAGTGTGTAAAAACGTGGTTTTACGCACGCTTCGCGTGCGTCAAACCTCATTTACACACCTTGTGAAATAAAGATTTGTACGATACTCATGCGAAAAACGTTTTCTTAACTCGTGTGATTGCAACACTCGCCTTCGGCTCGTGCTGCAAATTCACACTCGTCGGAAAATTATTTTTTGTATCGCGTGCATGGAAAGTGCCACTTTTTGTGCCGACCGGGAATGACAAAAGGTGGCGCTTTTCGAGAAGGCGTATCGAAAATACTGAAAGCGTGTCGAAAATACAGAAAGCGTGTCGAAAATACGAGAAGCGTGTCGAAAATACGCGAAGGGGGTCGAACATACACGAATCTTACCGAAAATACTATGCGCGCATGCGCACATTCATCGCGCTCGCGTCGATTACATAATAAAAACCTGTTTTGTTTGCAGTCGGGGGGTTTCGCCCCCCCCCCCCCCCCCCCGCGCCGACTCGCACTCGTGCTCCGGTGGTACTCGTGGAGCTCGTGTGACTCACTTCACAGCCTTTTTTTTTGTTGTTGTATTTAAGATAAAGTATCAGAAGCAGTGAAGACTTTGGATTGGATTTCAATACCAAAACTAGGATTTGAATGCAGAAGGCACAGAAATTTTTTTATTTCAGTCCATAGATTTTTTCAAAAGTTATTGTGGTTTCGGACGGTACATACAGACGCCAGACAGACAGACAGACAGACAGACAGACAGACAGACAGACAGACAGACAGACAGACAGACAGACAGACAGACAGACAGACAGACAGACAGACAGACAGACAGACAGACAGACAGACAGACAGACAGACAGACAGACAGACAGACAGACAGACAGACAGACAGACAGACAGACAGACAGACAGACAGACAGACAGACAGACAGACAGACAGACAGACAGACAGACAGACAGACAGACAGACAGACAGACAGACAGACAGACAGACAGACAGACAGACAGACAGACAGACAGACAGACAGACAGACAGACAGACAGACAGACAGACAGACAGACAGACAGACAGACAGACAGACAGACAGACAGACAGACAGACAGACAGACAGACAGACAGACAGACAGACAGACAGACAGACAGACAGACAGACAGACAGACAGACAGACAGACAGACAGACAGACAGACAGACAGACAGACAGACAGACAGACAGACAGACAGACAGACAGACAGACAGACAGACAGACAGACAGACAGACAGACAGACAGACAGACAGACAGACAGACAGACAGACAGACAGACAGACAGACAGACAGACAGACAGACAGACAGACAGACAGACAGACAGACAGACAGACAGACAGACAGACAGACAGACAGACAGACAGACAGACAGACAGACAGACAGACAGACAGACAGACAGACAGACAGACAGACAGACAGACAGACAGACAGACAGACAGACAGACAGACAGACAGACAGACAGACAGACAGACAGACAGACAGACAGACAGACAGACAGACAGACAGACAGACAGACAGACAGACAGACAGACAGACAGACAGACAGACAGACAGACAGACAGACAGACAGACAGACAGACAGACAGACAGACAGACAGACAGACAGACAGACAGACAGACAGACAGACAGACAGACAGACAGACAGACAGACAGACAGACAGACAGACAGACAGACAGACAGACAGACAGACAGACAGACAGACAGACAGACAGACAGACAGACAGACAGACAGACAGACAGACAGACAGACAGACAGACAGACAGACAGACAGACAGACAGACAGACAGACAGACAGACAGACAGACAGACAGACAGACAGACAGACAGACAGACAGACAGACAGACAGACAGACAGACAGACAGACAGACAGACAGACAGACAGACAGACAGACAGACAGACAGACAGACAGACAGACAGACAGACAGACAGACAGACAGACAGACAGACAGACAGACAGACAGACAGACAGACAGACAGACAGACAGACAGACAGACAGACAGACAGACAGACAGACAGACAGACAGACAGACAGACAGACAGACAGACAGACAGACAGACAGACAGACAGACAGACAGACAGACAGACAGACAGACAGACAGACAGACAGACAGACAGACAGACAGACAGACAGACAGACAGACAGACAGACAGACAGACAGACAGACAGACAGACAGACAGACAGACAGACAGACAGACAGACAGACAGACAGACAGACAGACAGACAGACAGACAGACAGACAGACAGACAGACAGACAGACAGACAGACAGACAGACAGACAGACAGACAGACAGACAGACAGACAGACAGACAGACAGACAGACAGACAGACAGACAGACAGACAGACAGACAGACAGACAGACAGACAGACAGACAGACAGACAGACAGACAGACAGACAGACAGACAGACAGACAGACAGACAGACAGACAGACAGACAGACAGACAGACAGACAGACAGTCGGACAGAAATGAGTAAATGTGTTTTTTTGGAATCTAGGACACTCAAAGCATGTATTTCCATGAAAACCTGAGGGTCGATTTTTTTTTGGATTGCAATACTTTCTCTCTTACGTACTTGGTATGTGATGATAAATTAAAAATAATCCATTATCCCCAACTCTGGTTATACTGCCGCGAAAAGTTACTTCTGCTACACTCGAGACGCATAACCGCGCATTGACGTTTTTATTTTTCGTTCATATTATGTTATTAGTTTGGTTCCGTTGGTCATTTACTGGTTTTTTTCAATCAATAGTGTTTAAAACAGAATCAACAATCATCAGAAGTGATCAGATATGTATAATTTGTTATGAAGTGATGATTTTATGTTTGTGCAGCACATTTGTAAATGTGTCAACACCGGATAAATTTTCAGTGATGTTGTCAATGAAAGTGATCATCCCCATATTATTTACAGGTTTTTTCAAATTATGCATTCATTATTTATTTATTTGTAAAAAAAAATAAAATATTTATTAATAACCTTATTAATAATATTTTGTAATCTGACTTGCAAATAATATTTTTATTTTGTTCATTAAAGGTACTAAGGTGCCCTAAAGGTGAAAGCAGCGTAAACATTTTGATTTGAGTGCTAAACTTTAGATGCCATTTGCCGAAACTTGGTTTTAAACCTATTCTGCGCATGATTCAGACCAAACTGCTAGGCAGATTGAGATGGTTGACGTCTCATTTTATTCTTCAAGAAAAGATGCACCGGCTAATTGGAACAAATGTTAATAAAAGGTAATATTTTTTAAGTGATATCATTATTACTAAATAAATATAATGCTATTTCCTAAATCAGTGATTAACTTTGCTTTCAGAATGAAAAAAATATATTTTGTTCCATTTAGCCTTTAGTAGAAAAAAGCATTTAGTAGAAAAAACATATTACATTTTTTTTTTACATTGACGGGAATTGAACCTAGAACCCTCCGGATGGTGTAGTTGCGCTGCGCCGTAGCTCTCTTGGCCATTCAAATCATACGAATATGCAATTTTTTCTGTCTATTTGAATGACTGTAATATGAAATATGAAATAAAATTAATGTAATATAGTCAGAACTTGATAGATTTACATGACTGCTTCTCATGTGTAAAAATAAAAAGCACATTCAGTTATTTTTTTACAGAAATTGGTTATATCGAATAGGGTACATTGTATCGTTGTTGTCATCTATAATTATATTCCCCAAAATTGCTTGTTTTATCGTTTGCGCGAATTAGTTCGTTTGTATCTATGTGCTTGACTCTCTGACTGACCTGAGGGCCAGTATTAGAATGGGTGACCACCTGGCTGACTTTGACGTTGATTAGTTGGAGATAGGTGACCACCAATTTTGCCATGGAAACCTCGGATTGCCATATAAGATCCTCATCTGGCAAATTTATTATTGATTTGTTTACTTTATGCCATGGTTAAGCCTGACTGGGTCTTTAATTCATTGCCCTAATATAGCCCCATTAAATATCGGCATGAAACCCTACAGTTTCCTTAGTAGGTCCCTAATTGGGAGTGATATGGAACTCCCTTTTATGGTGTCCACATTAAAGCCTGATAGGGTCCTATGTTATCTTAGGACAACCCTAATATTGTTCTTCACGGGATTTGTGACCTGACTCCCTGCCCTTAAGTGCGTTGAGTGTTTTTGCGTGTATGCGTAGGTCCAACGAGGCAATTTATTGTTAAAAAGTATATTAAGGGAAATTAATGCCAAATCGGATGCTTTTTTCATTATAATTTTAAAAGACTTCTGAATAAATTACAGTTTATTGTTTCTAACTATTGTACAGTTAAGTATCGGATAATTCATTGCCGCACAAGATACTACGACCACAATCCCGCCACTCAACCAATTTTAACGGCACCGGCGACCTCGGCAAATGCAGCTTAGCCCCTCGGAGAACGACAGGTCTTCCTGGTGGAAATACGCGTGGCGCCCCATATCAAATTTAGGGGAGAATGCTCGAGCCTTCCGCTTTGTGGTGTGATTTTCGGTATATCGAATTTTTCACTACAGTGAATTTCTAACAATCATTTGTCAAACTCAGATGTTACCTCGAGAAGATAACGATGTTTTTTTAATTGTTCGGAAACAAATCAGTCAATACGTCTTTTATTTCGTATAGTGATTTTATTTCAATTTTATTGACTAATTCCATTGCTTATGCCTTAATTAGGCATTCATGTTCCCCTCTCCACTTCCCTCATTCCGTCTTGGAGAGCGCACCATTGTTACCCGCAACCATTCTTTCCTGTATTGCATTTGTACAGTATATATCTCTGTATCCTATAGACAGCGTTATTTTCACTGAATTTCGAGTGTATGAGAAGGCATTAAAAATTCTGAAAATCTGACATCCGCTCTGCATTTGGCGCGCAAACCACACGCAGGAAATCAATTGGTTGCCCTAAGCAACTCACATGGCTGAATACGTTCCAAGTGACTAAGGTGGCAGGGTTAACCTATTTCTTCGTTGAGCCGATAAACAAGTTGATCATGACACTCAATTCGTTGGTTGCCAACCAATACATTTATTGACCCAGCCAACTAATTTGTAGCCTCGACCAACTTATGTGTTTCCGTAACCAATTATTTTATAGACCCACAAAAATTTATCACTTGGAGCCTATTCAACCGAGTATTTTTTTCGGTGCAGTGCTCGGCTAAGCGGTTATCCATCAAAGTTACGGCTGCAAAAAAATTAGCTAAACTCAGAAGATCGCTCAAGATAGACATCGACCACGCGTCCGCTGCTATCTTATTTAATTCTTAGTTAATTAGCTTATCGAAATACGCGTTGCATATTATAGGCTCGAAGTTGTGAATTCCTCTTTATTTGTTTCTAAAACTAGGGCATCCAGCACTTTTGCCCCATGATGAAAAATCATTATGTTAAAGATGAGTCTCCAATTGACCCTAACTGCAGTTATTCTATATAGTGGTATGACTAAGTATCACTCGAGTGTCATAGACAGTTTGCTCATCAGGGGATCCGATAACTATCGGAAAATGTTGTCATTCTAGTTATCCTCGGCTTAAAGCTGCCCTCCACCCATCATTGAAGGGCACGAGTCAAATCGGAGTTGTAACCGAAGAAGAAGTCGGGCTAAGAAGTTTCCCACCTTTAGTGGGACTGGTCACCGTTGAGAGTACGATTCAATGAGCAGTGGATCGGATATACAACATGAGTTTGTGTGTTGCCTTGCCGAAATAGAGCAGTGGACCTCTAAAAGTTATACTGAGAATCATTCGGCTTACTGATGGTGTCTTCAATAACTCAGAGCGGCCTCTTGACCTTTTTACAAGGTCACAAGACGTTTCAACACTGCAAGCTGTAATTATTTCGGGTTCATTGACTGAAGACAGCATCTCCAACACTCGGCATTATGACGAGATTATTAGACGAAGATTGTTGAAAAGGAGATTATTAGACGAAGATTGTTGAAAAGGAATATTAACACTGCAAGCTGAGGAGGGGGTTTAAATTATCGGGTTTTTGCTTGCGTCGATACGCTGGAATACCGAAGTCACATCGGTACTAGTATTTCCAGGATCGTTGTTTAACGGATGGTTAACAATCGGGTTAGTGCTCGGAGGATGCACACAGGAGTCAAATATGCTATAGGTGTGCACAAAGGAGTCAAATGTGCTATGGGTGTGTTCAAAGGAGTCAAATATGCTATAGGCATGCACAAGGGAGTCAAATGTGCTATAGTTGTGCACAAAGAAGTCAAACTTTAAAGGAGATACGTTATAAAGTCATGAAACTATTGACCAGATTTTCATTAAATAATGTTATAACAATAACATTATGACGAAGCTGACGAAGCCGCAAGTTCAGTGCATTTCAGGTTTCAGTATCTAGCAGCTGTAAAAATGAAATTGTCTACACACTCTTTTTTCAGATAAGACAGAAAAGAAACTCGAATCACCCGTTCTGTGAAAGAAGAAGCACAAATGGGGCAGAAAAAGCCAAATAAGAAATGTGGAAAAATCGATGTTGTGCTCGTCGTTGAGAGCTCTTCTGCTGTGTAGATGGCAAACGAGAAAAAAGTTTAAAGTATTGAGATAAATGCTTTTACTTGCTCTCGTTATTGGTGCTTTACCCGTATCAAGATTTCTCTCCGAAAAATATATTTTATGGACGGAAATTGTAATGTCTTCCCTGCATTTTCTTCTTTGCTTTTCTCATATTATACGCACGAATAAAGGACTTAATGTCCCATATGGAAAAGAGATGCGCAAAAATATATTTTGGCATATATTGGATATATTCATAGAAGCATCTCCCGAACAGTAAATGAAATGATACTTTTTTACGTAAATTAAATAAGGTATATTACAATTTTTGTGTAACAAGGTAGAAGTTATATTTATTACATCAGACTTTTTAATGCGGCTTCTCATAATGAATCTTCCGTATGGCTGTAATCTCTTATTTACGTTTTAGCGGAAACTGGAACAATGAGAGTCGATTTCAAGTCAATAAACCGTTTGTTCGACAGCTGTTAAAATTAGTAAGCTACACTAGTCGTCCTTTATCTTCTGGGTACCTTTTAATACTTAATCTCGATATTGTCAATAATATATTACGAAAAAAGTAATCAACTTCAACGAAAACGTCCAAACTTCAACTTTCCAAAGTTAAATCACCACTATCAAAACGATAACGGAATTGTGATGCTGGTAGATCCACATCGAGGGGGAGGCAACGTGATAACGTCGAAAAATCGTTGACAGGTATCGTTGTCTCGAAAATAAATTGTCAAACGTAATTCAGTCAAAGGTATAGAAAAATATTTTCGGAGAAATCTGAAGTTAGTCTGAAAAATTTTGAGTTTCAGATAAAAATTGTCTAGCTACTATCCCGACCTTTTGGAGAAGATAATTGATGCATTCCATCTACCACCGGAACCATTAGCGAAATCAATGGCTATATTTCATCTCTCGTTGAAATCTCAGAAGATACATGCTGTATTGCAAAGATGCAATAAATCACAGTAATGTACAGTGAATTGTATTTCGCTGCCTCGTCCTCTAGATCAGGATATGTAGTGACGCTAGTTGCTGCTTGTTCTGCCACAGTTATTTAAAACAAGACTTTTTCGCATCTTGTCTGTCAGCCAGCGCTTCGCTGCTGTTTATCGTCATTACGCTGTTCTGTGCGTTCCGTGCTACACGTAACGACATAATGAAAAACATTTTTTTCAACATATAAACTAAAGAAATCATGAGTTCGTCGTCGGACGAACATCATCGTCGTGGAAGGAAGAGACGACGCGAGGAAGAACAGAACGAGACGGATGTCCTGAGAGAAATTAAAAGACTTCTCGAACCTAAGGCTACAAAACGGTTACCAAGACAACGTTCACGCTCGAGTTCTTATTCAACGTGCACATCGAAGGAAAATCGATGGTACAGAAGCAGAGCCAGAAACCGTCGATATCACCGATATTCCAAAAGCAGAAGGTACAGCAGCGATGGATCACAACATCGTAAACGATACGACGGTGAGCGTTACCTGCGCGGAACGTCACGTCATGACCGTACTCGAGACAACGGTGAGCGTTGTCTCGATTACGCGAGGTACGTCCCGTAATAGTCAAATTGAAGACGACGGTGAACGTAGCCCGCGAGGTACGCCACGTCGAGAGGAAATAACTTCTGGGAAAACTTCAGAACAAAACGAAGTTTTACTGAGGAAAAAACCGGTTCCCCGATTAATCCCAAACTTGCGGAGAAGTGGACATTAATCATGAAAAATGGTTTATCAAAGGAAACGAAAGCGGAGATTATAAAGAAGTATCCAGTGGTAGAAAACTGCCCAATGATAAAGGCTCCCACTCTCAACCCTAAAATTAAACCTGCGATGAATGCAACGTCGATCAAAAAAGACCAATACCAATCTGCGGCGCAGAACCAATTGGGAATAGGCATCGGAGCTATCGGCAAAGCACTCACAACGTTACTGAACACAGATAACGTGACAGTAAATGATCAAACACAACTCGTGGAATATCTGAGTGATGCAGGAAGAATCTTCGCTGACCTGCATCATACTCAATCCATTACAAGAAGATCGTTTATTATGCGTGGACTAAGCATGCTGGTCAAAAACATTGCCGACGAAACCCCTGTTGACAGCCTACTTCTCGGTGAAGAATTTTCAGACAAGCTCAAAGCTGCCAAGGAGGTTAAAAAATCCAGCAAGGACCTCGTAAAGCATCTGTTTACTTCTAATATCAAAGCAAAATAGCAATCATAAGGATTTAAATTGGAAGGGCCCTCCCAAGAAAGGCAACTCGAGCCGGATCCAGGGGGGGGGGGGGGGGGGCAGAAGTCTCGATACTTGCAATGGAACACGAAGTATCAGCATCAACGATAAAGGTAAGGAAATTGGTAGGAAGATTAAAGAACTTCTATTTAGCATGGAAGCCCTTAACGTCCGACCCCGTAATATTATAATGCGTGAAGGGTTATAAAATTCCGTTTATACGAAAGGTGTTCCAAAACAAAACCCCGACAGAGCCAAAATTTTCAGCAGACGAACGAATGAACTGCAGGACTGCTATTAAAATACTGGTAGAAAAAGGAGCCATCTCAGAGTGCAAGAACCACCGAGAACAGTTCTTATCGCGATATTCCTTACGACAAAAATCGAACGGAGAATATCGGTTTATTCTAAACTTAAGGGACCTGAATGAATTTATCGTAGCTCCTCATTTTTAAATGGAAGATATAAAAACAGTAATGCGATTAATGTCTAAAATCTGTTATATGGCAACTCTTGATTTACAGGACTCGTATTTCCTAGTCCCCTTCTCGAAACGACATAGGTGATATTTCAGATTTGTTTTTGAAGAACTCTTTGAATTCAATTGCTTACCATTTGGACTATGCACGGCCCCTTTTGTATTCACGAAATTGTTAAAACCACCCATTCAGGTACTCCGGTCTCAAGGACTGACATCTGTAGTGTACATAGACGATATCCTAATGATAGATAATACAAGAACTGAGTGCGTGAATAACGTAGAATCCACAAGGGAATTACTAGAGTCTCTCGGCTTCGTGCTAAATCTAGGAAAAAGTCAACTCACTCCAACGCGTAAATGTAAATTCTTGGGATTTATCCTTGATAGTGAAAGACTATCAATATTTTTGACGACTGAAAAACGAAAAAATATCGAAAATCGAGCACTCGAGGTCTAAAAAAGAGGGAAATGTACCATCAGGGAACTAGCTCAGTTCATAGGCGTCTTCGTAGCGGCCTACCGTGCAGTAGATTATGGATGGGGTTACACAAAGAGACTTGAGCGTGATAAATTCCTAGTTCTTCGAGAATCAGCTGGAAATTTTAACCGTAAGGTCACATTGTCAAAAGATTCGAGACAGGATCTTAGCTGGTGGATTCATAATATAAAAACGACGCAAAAACCTATTAGAGAGAACAAGTTCGAACTAATTATATTTACAGATGCCTGCCTCACAGGTTGAGGGCATTCTGCTAAGGGTGTTCGGACTCACGGTTGGTGGAATGATCAGGAGAAAAACGAAGCAATAAACTTTTAGAACTGAAGACCGCGTTTTACGGGCTAAAATGCTTTGCAAAAAACCATGAATCCTGCGAAATTATAATGCGAATAGACAATACCACGGCAATAGCGTATATTAACAGAATGGGTGGCATTCAGTTCCCTAAATTAAACGATCTATGTCGAGAAATATGGGAATGGTGTGAATCTCGAAATCTGTGGTTATTTGCATCATACATAAACTCTAAAGATAATAAAGAAGCCGACGAAGAATCTCGAACTTTACCGCCCGAAACAGAATGGTCACTAGAGACGGAAGCTTTCGAACAAATAAAAATAAATACTTTCGGGAATCCTGAAATAGACTTATTTGCATCAACGGTCAACAAAAAGTGCGAGAAATTTATATCTTGGCACAGGGACCCTGATTCTATAGCGGTAGACGCGTTTACAGTCTCGTGGACAAACCTTAACTTCTACGCATTCCTTCCTTTCTCCATGGTATTAAGAATGTTACAAAAAAATTCGGTTCGAAAAAGCAAAAGGAGTTGTAGTGGTTCCTGTCTGGCCCATTCAACCCTGGTACCCGATGTTCGAATCTCTAATAATATCAGAACCCATCTACTTCGAACCGAGTGACACGCTTTTATCCTGTCCTTTTGGGGAAGTACACCCACTCCACGAGAAGCTTTCCCTGGTAGCAGCGAGATTATTCGGAAGGCATACGCAGTAAAAGATATTCAAGGGGAGGCTATACCAATGATAATCGCATCATTATCAGCTGGAACAATGAGACAATACGACAAACCCATCCGACTTTGGTGGCAATTTTACCAGAATACGAACGCAGACGTCCTCGCCGTGTCAACACCAAAAGTCATAGACTTCCTCTCGAGACAAGTGCAGGAAGTGAAATCATACAGGACCCTCAACAGAAAGATGCAAGACTCTCGAGATTTTTCAAGGGAATAGCAACCCTAAAACCGCAGAGACCAAAGTACGAAACAATATGGGATCCAGCTCCTGTCCTGCAATACTTGTCACCACGTACACTTGTCACACTACGTGTGAAGAATTGTCGCTCGAAGAAATCACGAAGAAACTGGTTACGATACTGGCTCTAATTACAGCGCAACGTGTACAAACGTTATCGAAGATAGCTCTAGAGAATGTCGACGTTTTTAAGGATAAGATTTTAATAAAGATACCCGATCGTCTTAAGACGTCGAGACGAAACCAATGCCAACCAATCCTGGACATTCCTTTCTTCACGGATCAACCGAAACTTTGCGCTGTATAAACTCTCCAAATGTATATGGCAAAAACGGCAAAGATTCGGAAAGAAAACGACGGAAAACTGTTTATAACATTCAAGAAACCGCACCATGGAGCGTCTAGTCAAACTATTACCAGTTGGATTAAAGACGTAGTGGACAAAAGTGGCATAAACACAGCTATCTTCTCGGCGCACAGCACTCGACATGCTTCGACATCGGCAGCTGCTCGGAAAGGCATCAATATTGAAATTATTCGACGCGCTGCGGGTTGAAGTGGAAACTCGAGCTTATTTGCACGGTTTTACAACCGACCGATCATGGTATCCGAAAACTTCGCGAAAACAATCGCAAATATGAATTTGAAAAGATAAAATACTTTCATAATGTTACTATTTGGATCACCCCATATAGTTTATCATCCTAATAAATATCACTAATTGTTATTATCATTTAATGTTATTGATATTAATACAGTTTAAATCGCTAACTACTTTGAACATCTACATATCCTGATATAGAGGACAAGCCAGCGAAATACAATTGAACGATCGAACGAACTTACCAAGTGATGTTCGATCATAATTGTGCGAGCTGCCTCGTCCGAATAGATCAGGCCCTCCCACCTTCCCCTACATACGCCATACAGTAACGCAGACATTGAGTCTTGTTACTCTTTGAAACGCGATTTATACACTTGAAATATAATGACGATAAACAGCAGCGAAGCGCTGGCTGACAGACAAGATGCGAAAAAGTCTTGTTTTAAATAACTGTGGCAGAACAAGCAGCAAACAGCGTCACTACATATCATGATCTATTCGGACGAGGCAGCTCACACAATTATGATCGAACATCACTTGGTAAGTTCATTCGATTTAATAATTATAAGTGCCTATTACCTTCTCTTTTGAACCCTTTTTCCGGTCCAATTATTACAAAGTTTTTCAAAATCCATTCACCATGAATATTGAATTTTCGCACTAGGTCAGCATTCTTAGCTCTGAGCAAATTTCCGCAAGGTTAAACTCAAAAAGACGCTTGCATATTCAGTTTTGACCGTCAGGTGTGATAGAGAGAGAATTCATTCTTCTTGATCAGAGTACGGAAAACCTTAAAGCTGAATCGCACACAAAGTTTGCAAATTGTCAGTTGAATAAAAACCCCACTATTTGATGTAAAAATATATACTTGCTCCCTTAGTACTAAAAGATTTTCTTGAAATAATTTTAATTCATTCAGAATCAATGTGATTAAGTTAAAGAGCTAAATCCACCGCCAAAGTGTTTCAAATTCACTTCGAGAATTGTCTCACTATATAACGGAGAACGTTTTACGATTGAGCAGATATACCACGAGGGTATAAAGGACAGGGAGAGGCTCAAATTTACCGGCACCGAGAGCTGAAATGCTTCGGGGGTTGTCGATTCAACGCTCGCGCTTTCCCACCCGGACGCCGTTAAGAGGGCAAGACAAGGACGAGTAGACGCAGCTGACGGCTTGAACGAGAGAATAAAGAGAGTTCACTCTGTGCTGAGCGCACAGTCGTTACCATCGCACCGGCCAGGAGATCTGAATATTTAGATCGCTTGGGGATTTCTGCTACAGCTCTCTGTTCTGGCTGCGAAGCGGATCCCACAGTGTGCACCGTCGAGGCCGACTATGCTGCGGAGTACTCCGCCTTAGTCGTCGTTTCGATGGTCGGGAGACAGAGAAGAGGATCACTTTTCAATAGTGAATCATGCTCATCGATTCGCTCAGGAATTTTCATTCGTCTCTTCAATTCCCTATTTCCAGACTGCGTTCTGTGAACCTCTGAGACAGAAGGGGATAAACCTCTGCGTGAGTCTTGCTCACTCTCTTAGTTCTTCTCAATCCGGCAATTCATCCCCTTCAATGATATTGAATATCTGTGGCATCGAAGTGACTATCCCCGCATACTTCCCGTTGTTTTATCACCCTTAAGGACATTTTTATTCCATTTAACATTACAATTACAGTTATAAAATTGATGTATTATTGTGCATTACTTGAATCGAAATGATCAGGAGACGAATGTAATCGTCAGTAGTACATAATATTTACCATGCAATACGTACTAATGAAATAGTCAGCGACATAAGAGATTAGTTCAAATGTTTATTTTATGTTAAGTTTCGTATCATTAGATGTTTGTCGAAAATGTAAGACGACAAAATCGAAAAGTTTGCATCACCTATCTACGGTTTCTTTTTCCCATGTTGCATTTCATCCCGTCTACAGACATACCGCCTATTACAGGGTCGGCCGGGATAGTAGCCAGTCCCCTCTGAGGTTCTGGCCCGGATCAGTAACCAGACCCGAATGCGGCCGCATCCAACTTTCCCCTATATATCTCATCATTCGACATAGCAATTCTATCATGGGCATTGAAAAGCTGCGGATAACCTATGCTGAAATAGCTGGTCTCGAGTTCGCCTCCCGGAGCCACGTCATGTTCCTTCGAGAACGTAAACAGGAGCTGTAACTGTGGCTGTGTGCCTCATCTATATATCAGGAGCTTCATTGCGCCCGTATTTTTATTTTCGACGAAACTACGGGACCCAGATTCGAACCCGCGAGCTATCGATGCTCTGCACTGCAAACCAGCATACAGACCACCAGACCAGTGACATGAATTTTTCGGATTTCGACTCATCGCAGATTCAATTTTATCTCCACATTATGCAAGTCCAACCTTGAACACGGTACATTATGTTGAGTTTAATGTTGTTGTGAAATTAATTCAAGCAGTTCACATTTATCCAGGTCTCAGTGAAATGTGTTTTGTCATCTTTCTTCATTTTTTAGATTCGGATGTTTATGTCTCTATGGTGAGAGCTGTACGTCGTCGTTTAATAAGATAAAATAAAGTTTACCACAATACTTTTACCTTGGCTTGCTCACTTAAAACTCCTCTGGTCCATGAGCCCACGATGCTAACAAAAAGCCAGGATAGGCTTTTTAAAAAATACGTACGTCAGTTTGTTACTCTTCGATTACTACCGGAAAAAATGATTGCGGCCGAAATTTGGAATTGCGAAGCAGGGATGGACAAAATGAAGAATTATTACATGCAAAAGTTCGACGGCAGATATGTTTACCTATGGAAGTTTCTCCTGCTTGAACTAGTTAATGAGCAAACTGCGCGTCCAGCAGCTACAGCCACAGCAGAAAGAAGAGTACGTGATGATCGAAATGCTAAAGCCATGCTTTCTACATCCACGGCCATGGAGTTGGAATATTTGCAAACGATTATGTCTTGTCCAACAGCACCCGAAATGTGGAAACGTCTGAAGTTAATATTTGAGCAGAGATCGGTATTTAGCAAAGTAACATTGTAACAATCATTTTTCAATTACCGAATGTCCCAAGCGGATGGCATTGTGCAGCTTATTAGTAAAACAGAAGGAATGGCTCAAGCCCAAACTACCGTGGATGAAGCCGTTGGATACTGTAGGATGGATTCTGCGTTTGAATCGGCGAGATTCGTGGATCGTCCAGCGGTGAGACTGGAATGGAGTCTAAAACGGTCCAGGCGAGAGCCTAAAATGGATACCAAGATGGACTCCGCGATTGATTCGCCGAGATTAGCGCACCGTTCAGGGTGGAGTGCAGAAGAGTATATGGCATTCCGGATGGAATCCGGGAAAGTTCTTTGAGTCCTGGATGGAATCCAGATTGAGTTCGATCGGGAGTCCCGGATGGAATGATGAACTTCCGGATAGACTTTGGGATCGGATTAAAAGGGATCCATCTGATTAATCTGATCATGAGAGTCCATCTGGTACTTTCGCCCGGTCTGCCGAGATTCCATCCTGGACATCATCCGGGACTCGATCTTGGACTATTTTTCTGCGCGGGATGTACTTGGGAAGAATATATTCTCGGTAGGGGGCCTAACAAACGAAAACTTAAAAGTCTTGTTTGACTACGAGAAAATGGAAGTTAGAAACAATGTTCTTTGAGATGACAGCCATAAAACAAGCAAACACTGCGATGGATAATTCTGCAATGATCTGGCATAATCATCATCTAAAGTGTCAAGGATTAAATCGTTTTTACGCACGAATACTTGGACTGAAAGTAAGGAGTACTACTGACTTGTTTTGTGAGGCGTGTGTGACGTCCCTGCTTTGCATATAAGAGGACCATTCGAATGAAATAAATAGGTGATATTAGCGCTGTGGTTAGCGCTTTTACTCAGTACCTGAATAACCCGGGTTCGATTCCCGGTGATCACCATACATTTTCTCTCTTCGATACTTTGTCAGTCCATCCGCAATGTCGATATCTACACTTCCCCAAGCTCTCTGTTCGGTCGTTGCACGTTTCAATACGACAAAATTCATGGTAAGTCGCACAAAGAGAATTTGCAAGAACGCCCCCAAAACCCGGGGTATTTCATTCAGATGTCTGCAGGAAAATGTCAATTACCGCACTCTGTGATGCAAATTATTTCATTCTGTTCAAGGATGTTTGTACATCATATCAGTATGCATAGTTCATTAACAAATATAAGCAATGTTTTGTCGAAGTTTCTTGAGTTTGAAAGATTGGTGGATGAACAAATAGGAAATAAAGTAAATGGTTCTGGCAAGATATAATTCACGAAAAAATTACAATGTATACAGCCGAACAAAACAGATGAGCAGAACGTGATCTGAGGTCAATATGCTAGTTTTATTACTTTTTTTTCGTTTTATAATCTGCACCTTTAAATGCACGATTTTTATATTTTTTAGATGTTGCCATGTATTAAAATATTGGACAAAGTGTACTTGACAACATATGGGGCAGAGGTTCCCTTCTTTTTTTTGTATGTATGAAAAGTACCCAAGTTTTTTCACACGCTGTGTTTTTAGAGGTTAAGAATGGCACTTACGTAAATGTACTTCTCTCAAGTTTTTACACATAGTGTTCTTTTGGGTGTTTTATCTAGCGAAACAACCAGGGCTCGACAAAAAGTTCAAAATAGACGTAATATTTGCACTGATGAACTTGACAACATATAACACGTTCCACTTCATTCCACTAATATTTCACTTATGAAATGGCAGCAGCATCACACTTTTTTTAAATTTTGAGGTGACTCGAATACCTTAAATAATGATAATACACGGACAGAAATGCAGGGGAAGATATATCTGCGAGACCCAGAAAATATAGTACTGAGATGACACATGGGCTTTATTGTAATAGAGTATGAAAAATTCACAGGCTACAATGTTAGTAATCGTCCCGAATTCGCTTGGTCACAGCAGTAACTCATTCCTCAACAGTACAGTAATCTTTTGTATCTATATTTGTTTCAAAGGTGAAAACATTAACTAATTTTAATATGTATATATGGGACTTATTAGTATCGATTAGTATTAATTTAGAATACAGCTTTGGAATTAATTACATGTAGATTTTCTGTTGATTTACAAATAACAATATAGTTGTGGACGATGTGAGGAATTTATGCGTGCAAGAGCGATAGAATTAGTTATGTTTATCCCAGATTGAGATAAAAAAAACAAGAATTTTTATTTTTTATTTTAAGGAATATTGAGATTACATGTGCAGCGACTTCATATTTATATATTTATTTATTTTTTAATTTTTTTACATTGGACGGGACAAGCCCTTGAAAATTAGAATAATGCTGGCAAAAAGGAAGCCGGACTAAATTACACATTAAGTAAATATATGGCCCATAATGAGACATAAATGAAAATATAACAATGCAAATATAAATGAACTTGAAAATCTGAGTTGGTCCACTGGTAGATGCTTTATTTTACAAACTATATATCTCTTACGGCCTCTTACCTCTTTCACTAATAAAAAGTTTTGCACTCGGAATCACTATCTACTCAAATTAATAACGAATTTAACAGTTTTAAACAAAGTCGAACCCTGTACATTATATCCTCAGTATTGTTCAAATTGTACGTACGGTTCATTATAGCGGAAGCCAAAATCGATTAACATACCTAGTTTCCTACAGAGATTGTTTTGTAAACAGCAAAAAAAAAAAAATGAGGAAGCATTGTGCTGGACCACTTTGCATAGTTCGTTTCTATTATTTTTTTTGTGTAAGTACTTTTCCTTACTACGAATGAACTGACCTAGTGATGCGGCTTGAGACAAGATTATCTTGAATCTCGCTCGTTTTTTCTTGCGTTTGTCATTTGTCTGAAGTTCTCGTCTCGAACTTGCGGTATGAAAAAAAAATCATAGTCTCGCTCGATCTTACTTAAAATAACAAGCGAGATCGAGCGAGATCTTGAAACTTATGACAGATAAACTGTCAAAAAAATAGAGGCTATGTTATGGTTCTGAATGCGACAACATCGCACGATACGATAGGATATGCTCCGTTAAGCTCTGCCACCGACCACGAAAATGAAGTTGTGTGCCCAACAGCTTTCTAAAATGTCGGCATAGAAGTATGGTGTAGGCTTCCAAGGGCTTTAAACGTTGATTGTCTAGTGTAAAAGGACTACACCGAGCGAAAAAGCTCCGTTGAATCACGGAAATCTTCACCAATGAAATTAAATACGTTTGAGAACGACGTTCTGATATGTATTTAATTTAATTGGCGAAAATACGTATCAGAACGACGTTCTGATACGTCGTCTCCTTAGTTTCCAACGTTCAGGTCGAGTTTGAATACGACAACTACGTAAAAATGGATTTCAGTCTCGAATCACACGAGGATTACGGATGACTTCGGATTGTTCTGAAATTCTGGATATCATCGTAGACATCGTAGACATGGAATCGTCCTTGAAAACTGACTTAGACCTCAAAAAGTGACCTGTACATGATGAGGTCCACCTAAAAACCGATCTAAACGTCTATCATTAAAAAACCATCATCCTGGAACCTCAAGAAGTTAGCGTAGTTCTACGAAGTGGAAAAACTTTCTTTAATATTGAAATAAAAGACGTAACCTTCATCTTTAATTTAGCGGTGGATGTACTCCAATGATTTAATAATTTAATTGATTTAAGGCTAGAATGACAGCACCAGATATTTAATATAAATAATTTCATAATTTACTCTATTGTTCTCAGCGTTATCCATTTTCTAAAACATTAATATCATTGGAAATAATTAAAAAAAAGAGAAGATAATAGGGAAATAAAGAAAAACAATATCCGGCTGTCAAGACGATATTTCGAGCGAAATTCAAGACGAGAACGAGAGAAAAATCTTGCTATGTTGATAATCTCGAATTGAAATGACAATCAAGCTGTCAAATTCCATCTCGCTCGTCCGCATCACTAAACTGACTCAATTAAAACAGTGGATTGGAGCAGAATATCCATTTTTTATTGATTTCCGTAGGTTCAGGCAACCAGTAAACTTACTATTATTCGAATGAAACGTATTTGGATTACATATAATAATCTTGAAATTCAATATTAATCATAATCTGTAAATGTATTTTATTGATTTAATATCGATCAAATTATTAGTGAGTGTCGAAATTCTTGTAAAAAATTGAACGAATCAAGTGACCTTTGCACAATAAAAGACTCACGGAGTAAAAATGGCCGTCTCGGTAAGGAAAGTCCTTGAAGTTGCCTACACCATTCATCGAGTGATGAATCTCAGTTGAAGATGACGAGAATATATCTCTTCCTGTAAGTTTGGCGAAAAGAAGTATCACCGAATCATAAAAAAAGTAAATGACGTCGTTCCTTCTTGGATGGTTTTACGAGCGGGAGTAACGGTTTTTTATGCAAAGTAATCTCACCACAGCGTAAATGACTCTTGCTATGGTCGAGGAAATCGAAAACTGTTCCGGGAATGACGAACGACGGAAAGAGAATTCAGAGAAAGAGGGACGCCCTAATTCAGGGTGACAATCTCGAAATCAGATTGGAACTTCCTTATAATCTGATTAAGTATTTCGTTTTCCTCGCACAAATCCGTCGTCAACGAAGAAGGACAAGATGATTTTATGTTCGTGAATTTTCGCTTCAAACACCATTCGTTCAGATTATCTGGCTAAGGAGGTTCGCCTATAACTTGTGAGTCAAAAATGTTGCTGAAAAAAATGTCAATGCAGCTATCACGAATTATATGCAATATTAGTGTCATTAATTGTGAAGGCTACGTATACACCATATTTCTCGTAAATTATTCGATTATAGAATATAGAAATACATATTTACAAGACTTGGATGCTCAACAACTCGGGAGTCGTTGTCAGTCCAAAATCGCGAAGTAAACAGAAAATTGAAAATAATTTCCAAAACCTATAAAGCAATTCTGAGACAATACCAAAGCCCCAGAATGATGGATAAATTGATAATTTTCATTCGTTAACTCCTAATTGGTAGTAAAACACTTAAAATAATATGTCAACCTGAAAGTCAGGTTCGCTTCCGCAAACGCGTCAGCTGTTGCGGTACGAGTTCGATTTATTCGCGATCTGGGGTATCAAACTGAACTTCGTAACGATAAAGCATTGAATATAGACGGAAAAGTCTAAATTATCGATTTTTTACACATCCCTTGAATTTTCATTAAGCTGATACTAGTTTTTCAAAGTCCAATGTTGGTTCTACGTATATAGATCATTCCATACCAAGTGGGTCGTTAATTTGATATCACGCCGTACCGCGGCGCTCGCGCTGTAAACCTCGAAGCGCGCAGAAACACGGGCCATGATGTCCAAGCGAGTATTGCCTCGTATTTCTGTCTGCTGCGCGTGCATTCGGCTCACGGCCAGGTATTTTTCGGGAACATTGAAAAGTCGACTAGCTGAATTGGTGTGGAATGTCTCATTTATAATATTGACAGAAATTATAAAACATTTATGAATATAACGTGTGGAATGTCCGACCACCGGAATTCGAAGAATCCCAAAGCATAAAAGTCACGAGCAATACGGTGTGGCAACCACCTACGGGGGTGGAAAGCAAAACGAGAAATTCCGCTACGTTGTATGTATATCTATAACGTGCTAGTGGGTATAGCTGTTCAGACCCTATTCCGGATATAGGCGTCACAGAGGCATCATAGAACACGCACCCTCGTATACCAACGTACGTGACGCACTCACCCGCACCCACAGTAGTGGCAATAATAGTTACGATAACCATTATTTCGACGAGTAGTAGGTAGATGCAAAGTGCAGTACCGATATGGCGATTGAATATCTCTCAGTGGGTGCCCGGATTGTCGGGAATTCGACAGGAGTAAAATAGCTCGAGGCAAGAGATCGGGGTGAAGGAGTAAGGGGTAAAGCGGATCGTCGCGTGTGTGCATTTTGAATATTTCGAAGGGCTATTCACAGCGTCTTGGGGCGCATTTGGAATACGTCTATTTCTATCGATTTCATCACGAGCGTGAGAAAAAAAAACATTATTTCGAAAAAGTTAAACTCTTGGAGATGTATCTAGCAAAAATATATTCGAATTAAACGTATCTTGAATCTTTACATGGTGTGCTGATATGGAGAGTCTTTCCATGGAAGTATTCACAAAAATGTGTACGTGGATATAGAACTTTTGGTTGCAATATCTCGATCTCGATATTCGAGGCTTCATTGTCCCTCTTCCTCGCCGTAGTATTTCATTTCTACAGAACCAACTGAACGCAGAACGAACTTAAGGGAAGGGAGACAGGTAAAAAAAAATCAAATTTGTAATTCAATATCATCCAAATTCTCTTGGATATAAAAATTAGCAATGGACCATATTGTTGGTACTTGACGAAAGGATTTTTTACTGCCATCTAATATGCCTTTCAATATTATCTTAAGGAAAGTTCTTAGGTTTTCCACTCTGCGCGTGATTCAAACCAAGCTGCTAGGCAGATTGGGCTAGCTGACGTCTCATTTTCTTCTTCATAAAAAGATACACCGGCTAAATAGAGTAAACTATTTTTTTTTTTCATTCTGAAAGCAAAGTTAATCACAGATTTAGAAAATAGCATAAAATTAATTTGTAATAATTATGTCACTTAAAAAATATTACCCTTTATTAACATTAGCTCCATTTAGCCGGTGTATCTTTTCATGAAGATGAAAATGAGACGTCAACTAGCCCAATCTGCCTAGCAGTTTGGTCTGAATCACGCACAGAATAGGTTTAAAACCAAGTTTCGGCAAATGGCATCTAAAGTTTACCACTCAAAAAATTTGTTTGCGCTGCCTTTGAGGCACCTTAGTACCTTTAATGAACAAAATAAAAATATTATTTGCATGTCGGAATACAGAATATTAGTAATTATGTTATTAATAAATGTTTTTTTTTTTTACAATAAATAACCCGCGAAAAAATGTTGTATGCAGGATGGAGCCTGGGGCAGTTCGGGATGGAGCCCGGGTAGTCCAGTATGGAGAATGGGATTTAATCCGATCCCATTGTCCATCTTGGACTCCGTCCTGGACTGCCCAGACTCTATCCTGGATTGTCCAGAATCCATCCTACACAGCCCAGACTCCATCCCGGTTTCTGTTCTGGATTCCATCGTGTAAGCCGCATCTTTTTTATGCGGGAAGTAAATGAATGCATAATTTGAAAAAAAAAAAAAAAAAAAAAAAAAAAAAAACCTTTCAATAATATTGGGATGATCACTTTTATTGACAACATCACTGACAATTTATCCGGTGTTGACACATTCACAAATGTACAGCGGAAACATTAAATCATCCATATGAGCATCCATCGGGTACTCTCGCCCGGACTGCCCAGATTCCTAGAGTGTTGTCTGCAGCCACTCTTCCTAATGTACTACTGTATCGCATTTGCACAAGGGTACAGAGAAACTGCGGAAAACCCAGCCGATGCAGCCGGCTTTATTTTTACTGAGTTTCTACTGTATGAAAATACATTAGAAACTCGAAAAAACTGCCTCCCGCTCAGCAGTTAGCGTGCAAGCCAGTGCGCGGCTTAGCGGTCACCTATCCAAGTTATGGCCGCAAGAAATGCCGCTTAACTCTGGGGCCCGCCCGAGCCACATACCGACCGTACGTTCACTGCTGTTGATCTAACACGTTTTTGTAAGAGGAACAGAAACCTCGTCACATTCGCTGCTGTACTCCCCGCGTAGGAAAAAATAGTCCAGGATAGAGTCCAGGATGGCGTCTCGGATGGAATCCGGGCCGTCCAAGCGGGAGTACCGAATAGACTCTCGCGTGGACTTTGGCATTTGATCCGATTCCAAAGTCCGTACTAGAGTTGATCACTCTATCCGGAACTCCATCCGGGATTCCTTCCGGGACACGAAACTCGTCCAAACCTCGTCCAGGACGACGCAAGAGTCTCGGCAATTCGATGGCAGAGTCCATCCTGGTTTCCATTATGGACTCTATCCTGGACTGCGTCTGGGTCTCCATCCAGGATCGCATTCGGGACTACATCAAAGACCGTGTTCGGTGCTCCATCCAGGACAACGTCCATTCAGGTTCGCGCCCGGGACGCCATCCTGGGCGATCCAAGAATCTCAGCCGTCATGTTGCAGAGTCCATGTTGCACTCCCGGGAGTCCGGCAGTTCGTAGTATAAAAAATTGCAAGAAAGGTTAGGTTACATTGATCGCCACTGCGAATAAATATTGTAACGAATAGTGCGCATCAAGTTCACATTATATTGGGGTTCATACCGAACGCGGCACACTAGACGAAGGACGTAACAACCGACGAGCTTGACAACGGAGACAGACCAACAAGACAGTTTCGGTTGACACCGCGACTAGACAAGACGTGACAGCTGATCGAGCTTCGATAATAAAAAGTTACGTGATCTTTTTAATAACATGAGAGAGTTTTATTTCAACCACGCGCGTAACAATATACCCGATACCATTTCTAGCATCTTAATTCTTATTACTTATGGTGATAATTTGTACATACCTAAACAATATTCACGTGCGGATGTTGTAAAAGGCCTTTGAGTCATCTTTTCAATGATCTAATACATTTATCGGTGTATTTTAGTCTTCGGTACGCGTGCCATACTACAAGATGTTGTTCGTGTAGTTGGTTTCTTCGTTGCTCAATTCCAATTAGTTTGATGCTGCTACTTGTAATTTTCAGTAAATAACGCAAGAACACGAATAATGTCTCCAGTAAATAAATTCGTACGAGTGACAGTTTCCAAATTTTATCTGGCAACTAAAAACATTAAAGCGCATCGACAAGACGTTGTCTCTGCTCCGTTGTCGTTTGTCAACATATCGAATAACATTGAGAGACTTTCATACAGATTTATTCACGAGCGACTTTATTAGCATTCTTGCGTTACTTACCGAAAATTACAAGTCGTGACATCAAACTAATTGGAATCGAGCAACGAAGAAACCAACTACACGAACAATATCTTGTAGTATGGAACGCGTACCGAAAAATACACCGATAAATGTATTCAATCATTGAAAAGCCGACTCAAAGGCCTTTTACAACATCCGCACGTGAATATTCATGAGGTATGTACAAATCATCACCATAAGTAATAAGAATTAAGCTGCTAGAAATGGTATCGAGTATTTTTATTCACAGAGGCGATCAACGTAACCTAACCTTTCTTGCTATTTCTAGATTGTGAACTGCCGGACTCCCGGGAGTTCAACATGGACAACAGGATGGACTCTGCAATAGGACGGTCGAGATTCTTAGATCGTCCAGGATGGCGTCCCGGACGCGAACATGGATGGAGACCCGGCCCGATCTTTGATGCAGTCCCGGATGCGAAGACCCGGACGCAGTCCATGATGAAGTCCATAATGGAAACCAGGATGGACTCTGCCATCGAATTGCCGAGACTGGCATCGTCCTAGACGAGGTCTGGGCGATTGTCGTGCCACGGAAGTAATCCCGGATGGAGTTATGGACTCCTGTACGGATTTTGGGATCGGATCAAATGCCAAAGTCCACCCGAGAGTCCATTCGGTACTTTCGTCCGGACTGCCCGGATTTTATCCCGGACTCCATCCGAGACACCATCGTGGACTCTATCCTGGACTATTATTTTCTGCACGGGTCATGAGCGCCTCTGGAGGTTGGAATCGAAAACAATTCCCGACACCAGGGTGGCAGTCATTCATTCACAGACATAAAAACTACACTAATTATTGTTTCCCCCTTGCACTTCCTTCCCTCAGGCCAATTCCCTAAGACTATTTGCATCGCGATCCGCCAGCACTTTTGCTTGCACTCGCCGACATACGTTCCCCGCGATCGAAATACATTTAGCGACGTTCGATTTTCCCTAATCCCACAAAGTTGCCCACGCTTACGAAAAATACAAAAAGCATTTCGATAACAGTGGAATGCGCGGTCGATGGGCGGCTCCGTTGATCACCCAATGTAACGTAACAGCTCGGGTAATGTAATGTAATTACAACCCCAATGTAATGTAACACCCCGGGGTTAGAGTAGATTAGTGAAGTGTGGGTAGCGAAATTAGATAGAGGAAAAGTCCTGGGGGGGGGGGGGGATCAAGGTTAAAATCCTCACGGATATACCTCGGAATTGGAACTAACTAAAGTACAATTTCTTGGGGTGTGTTACCCTGGAGAACAAAATTAAACGTACCAAGACATCCTGGTACCATTCTCTTCTGTTCCCTAAGAGACGACTATTTTTGCACCAACTGCCTAGTATCATAAAAACATAAAACAGAGCCCTAAATTTGGTAATTATCCCTAATACTTAAAATAATACCTAGTGGATCGCCGGGAGGAAGTTGTCGTCGAGCTCGGGCATAAAAAAAGGCTGCGAATACGACTTTAATTGTATTATAGAGTAAGTTATAAAAATGTCAGTTTAGGTCAAGCATACTCTCTCACCCAAAAGCATACATCACTACGGACATTTTTTTGGAATGATTTTTTTAATAAATTTTGGTCTACTTTGCAGGTGGACATTAAAATGACCAGTGCGATAGTTGTATTCTATCTATGCTCATAACATTTCATAAATAAATTAGAATCTTATTTCTCGTTGAAAAAGGATCGAACAAATTGTTTCATATTTTATATAACGTGATTTTCAACATTTCCTCCCAGTTTTCTGAATGTAGCTATTTGTGAAAATAATGCCCATTATATATTCAATATACGTTTTTATATTAAAATTAGTTCTTTCTTACAGTTTAAATTTCAAAAACTCGAATATATAGTTAAAAGGTTAGAAGCTTCGAAGTTTCGTCCACAAATATCTCTTAAAATTAATATACCTTGCGAATATTAAAAGCCTTGTTCGTACATTGAAGTACGGCCGATTTTTTTTTCTTATGACTTTTTTTAGGTGACTTGGTCTCCTTAAGGTTTGAGCTTTGTCTGAAGCTATTTCGCCCTATTATTAAACAAAGTTATTTGGTGAATCGTCACAAAATGAATCATTAATCCGACGCACGTAAAAATGAATGTACAGAACGTGAGAAAATCTAACCAGACGTACATGAAATTAATTTATTTAAATTAATACATTTTGATTACAATAATAGAATAAAGTGTTGTAAGAATAAAACCCATTATTGTCAAGGGTATCCGCCCATTCTTAGTATACATGTATATTGAATTTAGAAGAAGAATGTATATTAAAATGAATATACAGTACGTGAAAAAAAAACTATTTGCGAATATATTAATATTAATGGACGTTATTTTCAATAATTGGTAAAAATGTTATGAAAACAAAACACGCTTTTCAATTAATATCGGAGATCCGTACGTATTTACAATATACCAAGATCTTTATTGTTATGTATGGATATGGAAATTAATATACGGTGTATGCATCCGAGCTTCATATACCGGTATATTAATTTTCGTTCAAACATTTTTTACCGTGTATTAACAGCTGAAACTTTCATGTCAAATGTATTACGTCAATGAAGAACGATTAAAATTTTATGATCTAAATGGATGTATGTCTAATATATGAGGAATACATGAAGTGCATATAAAGAGAACGTATATGGAAAAAAATGTCCATACCAGTAGGGTTGAAGTATCCCTAGTATCAGAATCTAATGAAAATAATGAGTTTTAATTAAAATTACTGTCATAGAGGTATTTTTAACGATATATCTAGTAACAAATTAAGGACAGGTTCTGTAGTGTAAGGGCTGACGTGCTTGCTTCTGGACCAGAGCTGTTGCTAGGTCGGCAGTATGTATCCCGCTGCCGTAGTTTCGCAGAAAATAAATATATTCAGAAGCGATGTAGTTGGAGTTATATATATATGGGGGATTCCAAGCTAACACGATGAACGGCTGGCGTTTAATATTTTTAATTGGACTTATTCGTATTTCACTGGCTTGTACCACTCCAAAAACGGCCAACAATGAAATAAAAATATTTTTATGCCGTCTCGTCGAGCTCGGTCAATAATAAAAATGAAAAAATAAATCCATAACAAAAAAATTTGATTAAAACAACTCAGAAATTAAAAACATAAAAACAAAGTGTTATCCTTTGAGGTGTTCTTTTTTGATGATTTTAATTTAAAAAGGCGTCATTATAATATATATATGACTCTAGAATAACTTTTTCTTCCACATTTTAATGCAAACTCAAACTATTTCTTTTTTAACTTGGCGTCGAGTCGCTACCGCGACTCTTGATATGTTCAATTTGAAAAAGAAAATAGTGGTTTTCTTCGTTTATCCGGCAATTGGGTCATTAAATTGTTGATAATATTATTTAAGGAAAAAAAATAATATACTATGTTCAACTTTTTCAAATTGAACATGTAGTTCAGTATGTATTAAAATGTAGAAGCAAAAATCTGCCAGTAAAACCTCCCATAAGAATATATATTAACGCGTTTTTTCATTGAAATCGTCAAAATGAGGGAACGACAATGGATATCAATTTGATGTTTCGTTCTTGAGATTTAAATAAAATTTATTTTGGTGTTTTTTTAGGCAAGGTATGAAACATTTTTTACATCCATTCTCGGTCGTTTTTCGGGTGGTATAAGCCAGTGAAATAAGAAAACCCATATAGTTCGTACAATCGACCCAACACTGGCCGAGTGATGGCATCCTTTGTCCCGGTAATGGCACAGGAATGATATCCAGCACGGTTACGTGATCCAACATAACACGACAAAATATCACATTGATAAAATACCATATTGATAAAATATCACATTAATAAAATATTACATTGATAAAATATCACATTGATAAAGTATAAGCCTCCACCGAGGCTTCGTCCCTGGAAACAAAACTCTATTATGCGTGCAAGCTCTGTATAGAAGGCTTCAGTTACCCTTAAAGAATGTAAAGAACCGATAGAAAATCTAAAGAAAATGCAAATAAAACCTGAAGAACCTAAAGTATATTTTTGTAATGGGAGCCTCCGCCCATCCCATGAGCGCTAACCGTTGGTGGACCGGATGCAGTCAAATAAATTGTTTCTTTGAAATTCCGTTGCACCCAAAATTTCATTGAAAGCAAAGGAACATTTCCTTAAACTCAATGAAAAAAAAAACACCAATCCACCTATTTCTTTGGAATCAATGAAATCTTTTTTTCTCGGTTCACTGTATCGGCGGTGGTTTTCTGTAGTTTTTCAATGTCCTCAAGCAAAGAGGCAAATCCGATACTGTAGGGAAAGTCTTATTGAGATAAAAACACGCTTAACCCGCACTGACCCGGTAATAGGCGTAATGCTTGCAGACGGGTGGATAATGTGTACTATAAAAAAAAAAATGGAAAGTAACTTTTCCTGCATACTGGTGTTGGTTCTCGGCTACCGTGAAGATATCGTATTTTTTATCCACGTATATGATAATTTTTTTCAAAAGCTCCTCACCACCTATAAAATTCTTCGCCACTGTATATAACGCATATATAAATTATACATACTCGAGTATACTTTATTTTCATGGCGGTAGCTTCTCTACCTTTCACTCGGTCCAGTGCCAAGCAACGTCGAGAAAATACCCGAAAGAGGTCTCAGGATTTTGGTGGAGGATAGCGAATCGTGCCGAGAAAAGCGACGTGGCTCCAGCATAACGTACAAACAGCTGGAAAAGGATAGAAAAAAAAAAAAGAAAAAAACGAACTGACGTCTTTCCTTTGTTGTTTCTTTCTTTCTTTAGTTTCTATCCCTCCGCACCCCGGACGCTCCAAGCGCCTTTTATTTTCGAGAAGTATAAAAAGATGAGAGAGAGAGAGAGAGAGAGAGAGAGAGAGAGAGAGAGAGAGAGAGAGAGAGAGAGAGAGAGAGGGAGCGCGAGGGAGAAGAAATCCAACGATAAGAGAAACAACGGCATTTCAGCCGCCTGGGTGGTCTTGCGGAACCATCTCGCGTTTCTAGCAGCACTGGTTCTCGCGCTGCCGAATCTGAGCCAGCAAACTTCTTACCCCCATGCAGTTCGAGTTGGAGTAAAAAGGCCGAGAAGACGGAGTATGAGGTAGGCGCCATGAGCGGTGGAAACCCCGCGCGAGACTCCAAACTTTCTTACTGAATTTACTGTTCAGTATTATCCGTGTGCGCGCAGTTGGACTTGCTATTGTTACCACCCTCCACCGCTGCTGCTGCCGCTGCCGCTGCCACTAGTGGTATTACAATTTATTATCGGCCCGAACGGACTCGAGAACCGAAGTGCGAACTTTATTCGGTCTCGATGATAATTGTATAACTCGCAACTGTATTTATCATTGGGTTTTATAGAATAAGTATTCTACATTGAATTTAATGTACCCTGTCACGATTATTTCATAAAATCGATATATTTTTGCTTCCTCATGGAGGAAGCTTTGTTCTCGTATGGCATTTTTTTGTTTTTCGAGTTTTTTATGTCAGTACACTCTAAAACGTCGAGAAAAGTGATTTAGAATAAAATGTATGGACGGATATGCGTATGTGTGTGTGGGCGTGTCTGTCACTCAAAATGCAAACTTACATATCTGAAGAACTGGTTTAACAATCGGGCTGAAATTTAGCAAACATGTGGAGCAGGTTGACGCCTTTGTTTGTGGTATTTAAAAAAAAAAAATTTAAATATGTCGAAATTTTATTTGATTTTGAAATTTTCGAAAAATGTTTGTGAGCTCTCTAGCATCCGCAAATTTTTAGCTATTGAGCTACATAATTTTTTATGAGGTAGAAATTTGCAAGGTTCTACTTTGCAGGCATTTTCTTCTCGTTAGTAGGTTAAAATAATGTCATGTATCTTGTTAATAGTTACTGCAGTTGTGTTTGAAAAAATCTAATATGAATATAATAACAACAATTGCATTATTCAACAATGAATAATTGTCATTTAATGTTATTGTTATAGTGCGTTAGCAGCGTAAAATAGTTGCAATGCAAACCAATTCGTGTTGCTGCAACCCAAAGAAACATTAAACATTAATGATAGGTTTGCAAGAATATGAACTAATTAACTTCAATTTCCAACGTCATGCGGTATAGTTTTCGGTTTAGTTGTAACGTAAATAAACGGCAATTCAATTATTAATTATTACTTTCTTTTTTAAAAGATGTTGTACAAATAAATCGTCAAGAATTTATATAGTGTTTGTCGTTTAAGAAGAAATCAACTATATATAACCATAATAAAGGTTATAAAATGGTTTATAAACAGTATTAAAAAAATCACCTACATATAACCATCATTCATTTTTCGTAAAATTTTCCTCAATGCTTACTTTAGGTTTAATTTGTAATGTGTTATAATGCACTACATAATATGGTAAACATGTAATATCTTTAATATACTATTTTTGTCAGTATTTACAAGGGACTTATCCCGTTCACTGTAGAATAAATAAATAAATAATAAATAAAGTTTGCATTTATCTGTATTTTTTCCCTCTCAACTGATAAATCTTATTTAAAATAATCTCTTTCAGCATGGACAAAATATAACACCGATAATATTAAAATTAATAAGATTCAATGGTTCCTTTATTCAGACTTTTGCAGCTTCGCGTGTGCTTCAGAACAAAACTTTTCGAACGCTTTTGGTATCTTATGATTTTGTTAATACCATTCAAAATCAGTTAAGCACAGGGTTTTTTTAAAAATTCAATGGACCTTAGAGCCATTGGTTTAAAAAAATGTTAAAATAACATTTGCATTAAGAGGGATATAGTCTTATAGTTCTTATTTTATGCAAGATCGCTCCGTTTAAGGTAGTAACTTTGCGAAATGACTTTATGATCGAACTTGTTAAAACTTGGTGTACACACTATTAAACGTGTTATCTAAATATCTGTGTGATTTAAATTAAATTTAATGTCTAATATAACAATAAATAATAATAATGTCTCAAATAATAATAAAATTAATGTTTAATATACACATGAAGGTTGACATGATTTTTATGTAGAACTTGGCACTTTGTTTCTTCATCAATTTCCATTTTTCGCAAAGCAAATGAGTATGCTGAGTTTTTTCATTTTGGCTTCCTCAGAGACGAAGCTTTGTGAAAAATGGAAATCAGTGAGGAAGCAATGTGCAAAGTTCTACTTAGCAACTTTCTTTGTTGCCTGTATAGTTTAAAATTCAAAATCACGTAAAGTCCAAACGGCTTTTACCGATCAGTCCCCAATTTGGTACGTAGCAGCGTTAAATGTTATTTGTCGTCAGCAGAAAATTTCAGTTAATTTAGTGAGATTTCACGTGAGTTAGAACAAAACGTAAATTTCGTCAAAATTTAAAATTCCATAAAAAGCGAATTTTTCGTTATAGATTCGTGCCCAATTCAATACCGATTCTCCTTTAACATAGCGTTATTTATGAAAAAAAATATTTAGCTTTACAGCTAAAAATTTGTGGGAGCTTAAGCGCGTACAAACATTTTTCGAAGATTTCAAAAGTAAATCAAATTCAAACATATTTTTGATTTTTTTAAAAACACCACATCACAAACACAAGGCGTCTAACTGCTTCACATGCATGCTAAACTTCGGCCCGATTGTTAATGTCGTTTTTGAGACATGTAAGTTTGAATTGTTTAAGCCGGCCCCACACACACTCGCACATCGATCCATACATTTTTTCGAACCACTTTTCTCGACATTTTTTAGACCATTTTGAGTAACCTGACATGAAAATCCGGAAAAAAAATTTCTCACGAAAATAAACCTTTCTCTAGGAGGAATAAAAAAACGAGAATATTTTACAGGAACATAACACAAATACCTTAAAAACATTGAGAATGATTCAATGTTCAGTTTATGAGATATTGTGAGTTAAAACTGAATGAGGCAGGGCGAAAATGGTGCTGCACACGTATCTAGTACAAGGAGAAAAAAGATTTTATTGATTCCAAAGAAATTAGTGAATCGAATATTAAAAATTTACTTCAAGAAATTATTCCTTGCTTTCAAAGAGAACATTGTATTGATTAAAAACACGGTTTCCTTGATTTAAAAAAAAAAATGTTTCATTGGTTTAAAGAAAACCGACAAAAATGACAAGGCGGATGTTACGTCCTGGCTATTATTCACGTCGAAATTCCAATTATTATTATCTACTTGAATTATTCAAATCAATTGTTTCTTTCAACTTTAAGATGTTACACATTCGGTATTTTTCTTTCTATTAGCAACTTTTATACGAAAACCAAAAGGAAGTTATCCAGACGCCTACTCTTCACTTGCACCGGTCATTAATATTAGATTTTTGTAACTTCGTATCAACTCAATTATTCCTCTTTTTCTGCCATTCTGCTAGCCGCGAGTGCAGCGCGCTGTCAGCATCTTTGGGTCGCATCGCGACCACTAAAAATTCCCCCACTATGTACGCCAACCATGCTTCCTTCCTTTCCTTCATAACTTTTAATCCTTAGTCTTCAATCAATTTCCAAACAATCAACATGGCTTAAATACAATATTTCAAGCGCGTAAGCGCCCCGCTTAGGTATAAGTTTCTTAAAATAATAATTAATTAATAATTGTCATAAACAGTGACAATATAAGAAGTTTTATCCTGTTAAATTGGTGTTTAAAGTTGTCAAATTCGGTTAAATAAATCAACATATTTTGCGCGAGAGAATTGATTTTAATCATTAATCGAACCGAGAGCTCCCAAAAATATATCCCTTTCCAACGTCTCGTTAGCTCGGGACGTAACAGCGGATATCGGTGTTTTTTAAAATAAATTATTTATTATTATTTCTATAATCATTCTACATATAGTACGGCATGGAAGAAATTCTTTTTACAATAATCCCTGCCGTGATCTCGTTTCTTTAGAGATATGTTATTTTATTTTTCTTTGTTCCAGATACGATTTCTTTAAAATCAATGAAAAACGGTTCATTAGTTTAAAGAGAATTTTTATCAATTCAGTGTCACTCCATTTCTTTAGGTTTCAGATATTTTAAAGAAAAGTCAATGACTCAATTAACTCAAATACATTATTGCTTTGACGATAAAGAAATTTTTTGAATAAAGGAAACTTTTTCTCTGAACGCAAAAAGCGAACAGTCCCTGCCAAAAAGTTAAACACTCGGAAAAATGTACGCTTAATCTAGATTTTAATTGTACTTTTCTACATTTATTTCTACACGCGTAACCGAGTTGAACTTTGAAAACTTTTCATTTCATGTAGGCGAGTTGAAACGATGCATTTTCTAAAATATTGAGTTTGTTCAAAACTTTCGGTCTCATGCAGGTATTGTACGCAAGATTGTTCAAGGTGTTATTCTGGTTTTTTAAAGTAATGTTTGTCTGACCTGGGTGAAAAACAATTCTTTTTGAAATTCTTATGCAAAAATTATAAAAAAGATTGAACAAAATGGATAGTGTGTAATGAAACATTTTTTTTTCGAACGAGTCTGTCTTCTACAGATGCATTTCACATGGAACTCCCTGTACTTGGCTTAGACAGAGAGTCCATCTAAAGAGAATGATACTTCGCAAATTCTATTTTTCCAAACCCCACAACTTGAAATCCACAAGTACATTACGAAAAAAGTTGCAAAATGGGATTTTGCATATTGCACAATAATAAAAAATAATTAATAATACACAGCACACGATAGTTCATCGCGGCCTAAATCAATTATTTGAATTGATTATTTTTAATAGGCATTTATCCCGTGGAGTTAATAGTTCATCCCACTGATATATGGCCTAGAATACTTTCCCACACACTTTCGAAACTGGTGTACCTATTCGTTGTGGTTTCTTCACTTTTCCACTATTGGATGCAACCTAATGACTTTTCAAAATTGCGTTAAATCGCCTACAATAAAAAAATAATAATAATAATTTTCTCTCGACTGTTGCTGACTCGGTTCACTGAATAACAACAAGCAGTTATTTAATGGACGTTTGAAATTCTCCATAAACACACACCCAGAAAAAAGTCTAGTTAACGTGAATAAATTAAAATATTTAATTTTTTTTCATTTGCATCCACTAAAATTTTCTTCCCATGAAACATATATGTATTTCATTGAAATATGCAATGTATTGATTTCGACCATATTTATTTATTTTAATCAACCGTTATAAAATAATGATCACTGATCAATAATTCAATTTTTTGCTAGTGACTTCTTTATTTACCCGGTAAACATATGTAATTAAATTGATGAAATTTCTGTATACAATCCTTCTTATGTGATTGAACTAAAGTTTTCGGTCAATCCTGTATACATTTATTTGGTTTGATTATTTTAGTACATATGTCCGAAATAGATTCATTTAATCAAATCAATGTTTATTTAATAACATTCGTGCGCGGACAATTACCGTTGTTTGCTGTCCAATATCAATAACATAATATTGTTGATATCATTGCATAATGACCCATTATAAAAGATAGTCATGTACTTGATTATTAATTTTCACATTATTTACACTGCGAGAGTGATAAAAAAAGTATTGAAATCGAAAACATATTTAATAAAATAATTTACTTAAAATAAATATAGTCCTATTAGGCCGGCATTCAAATAAGAATATTTATTTACGTCAACTAAAATCTACTTCGGTCTACCAGATCTTTTTTTTGGGTGCATAAGAATTAATGATGACACATGAATCACTGTTGGAAAAAATATCTTGCAAATAAGAGACAATTCCTCAATATTGTTACAGCCCAAATACCATCGACGTTTCCGTAGGTTAAGAAAATATCTTACAACACGAATGAGCCTCTACAGTCGTTATTCATTGCTGAAAACTTAACGAAAATACTTGGAAAGATTTAGCACTAGTTTGACTCGTGCTAAGAGCTCCAAGCTCGTTAGTAAAAAAATGGACAAATTTAACGAAATTGCGGAAATGAACTTTCTTATCTTACCTTCCGTGCACATGAATAATATGGCAGCAATGGAAAGTCTCGCTTGCCATCTCAGAGCCATTTCCGTCTGATATATGTCTTCACCCCGATAACCACGAGCAACGCTCTCTATCTCCTTCACTCACTCTCACTCCCTCCCTCCCTCCCTCCCTCCCTCTCGCGCTTTCTCTCTCTCTCTCTCTTTGCTCTCACTCACGCTCGTCGATCAAACGATCCATATCCTTACGTATTTCTCCTCCAATCTCAAAGACGTCACTGCACTTCCAGCTTATACGGCACAATCACCCGCGTCAAAGTTTCTCTCATACTTTTCATGTCACACTCTGTCTCATTTTATAAATCCAAGAACTGTGCGGAATTCCTTAAAGAATCGAAAACGCAGCGTGTGAGTATTAGTACTTTGAATCACGGCGCGTCGCTTCGCTAAACGTCTACCCGCTACCGACCGCGCGCACACCGCACCGAATTAATTAACTCCAAGCCAGCGCCCCATCGACATAGGGATTGCTGCGACAGATAGGAATCTCCTCATCACCGGGCCAAGTGCTACCGTTGTTAGTTTTACATGTCCACGTCGTTGTGCGATTTATCCGTCGTGCTCGTGTCACACGCATCTCGTCACGCGCATATATAAACACGCACGGTGAAAATTCCGCACGTGAACTAAATTGAAGTGAGCGTACGTAAGGTAGTTAAATTTCCATTAAGGGCCGTTGTTTTTCGGAAGCGGTTAGAACACCTAGTTTGTATTTCTCATGTATTTCCGCTGCCGTTATCCATTGGCCAGCCGGAAAGTCAAATATTTTAAGGCCAAAGTTTGCGACCAACGAATAATATCCTAAATAACAATAAGATATTACGTGGCTACAGTCGAAAACATCCTGTCGGTTGCAGCTTTATCACTGCCCATATGTCTCTAGTCAACGTCTCCATCTCACTCACTTTAATTTACACTGATTCTGACTCTGCTGCGTATATTCGGGTTACCCGTAGTGGATTATTAAATTAGTCGACTGCAATTTTCGTCGTTTACCCGCCGTGATTTCACTTAGCCTGGCGGCGAAACTTTTCTCGTTACTTCTTCGCTACCCAATGAACGACTCTAAGTATATATGTAGCGTTTCGAGAGTTTTCACTAGCGATAAATTTAATTAAGCACTCGCGTATAAACATCGACAAAAGTCGCAAGACTTGGACGACACAAGTATCTTTTATCTATTTCTAATAACCACGCAGTTCAAATCCGAGCTGAGTGACAACCTTATTTATTTTCATAATATCGATCATTCGATTGACACTGACCACTTGGCAATGAAGATTCATATTAACAATACACTTGAGCCTTAAACTACAAAGGAATATGCAATTGTCACTAGCGAAATTTCAGCAGGGCAGAAGGTCAAAGGCGCGAAACTTCGGATAACACAATTCGCGGTGAATTTCTCGTAAGCAGTAATCCGATTTCATTATTCCTTTAGAAAACAATCAAACACTATTATTTTCGGTTCACGCGCGACGCACTGTTCATTCATTGTGAGCTTTGATTTTGTTTTTGTTTACCAATTTTTTTTTATGGGCCTATTTGTATTCGCAATATGCTAGACACAGGTATAGAGAAGTCCAGGTAAGTTGCGAGGGGCGATGAAGCACCACGTCTCGACCCGGCGGCAGATTTACCCTGACTGGGGAGATACCCGTAGTTGGGAGCATGCGCGCTTCCGTTTTCTCACCCCCTGCGCGCGACCCTCTTTCGCGTGCGCTCGCCACACAGAGTTCGCAGTACAGGATGGTTGGGGCTTTCGGGCGTCGCTGAAGAGAGAGAAAGAGTGCGAGAGAAAAAAAGGGGTGAGCAGCTCCGACACATACAAGGGGACGAAAGAGAGCGAGATGGAAAGATGAACGTCCGGAGGGTTTGGGGTTAGGTCCTCTCGCATATCTACACAGTAGCTTACACAAAACCACCCGGACCTGCCATACAGTGAAGCTAGTGGGCCCCGCAGGAGGGACCAAGAGAATGAAACTTTTGGACATGCCAAAGTGAGGAAGAGTAAGAGAGAAACAAGCGGCGCGTATTGCTTCAAGTACATCTATGATGTTATGTATTTGTGTACAAGAGACCTCGTATATCTACATTTTCGTTGCCTGACCAACTATTTTAGAGTGGCTGTGCGTGCGCCCTGCAGAAGTTTGCGTTTCACGGCACAGGCGAAATATGACATTGCCTACTGGTCTGCTTAATGGCAGTTTTTTTCCAAATTGGAAACCCCACTGTCGGGTTACAGCGTATTTATAACACCGCCGGTAGTGCATATTGGTAATCGGGTGTATTCATTCGAGCGTCGGTCTTTATATTTCGTGTCAGCAACGTATCGAGTAATTTCATTTTCAACTTATGGCTGAAAAAGGATTGCGATAATGGTATTCGTGATAATATTATGCGGCACAGAATGAATTATTGAAGAAAATTTAGTCGGTACGTTGATGGGAATATGATGAAAGTGTTTTTATAGTAGTTCAGAATATAGAATTGATTCAGTTTTTTTTTTTTTTTTTTTTTTTTTTTTTTTTTTTTTTTTTTTTTTTTATCATTTAATGTCATTTAAGTTAAGTAGACTGGTTCGATGGGCCCTTCAGTTGTGGAGGTCAAGACTTGAATTGAACGCGTAGTTGTGGCTAACCGAATATCAGCAGGACAATCAATGCCGCGGAACATTGGGTCACATCGATGGCGATGAATTATATGAAAGCGTAAACCCAACTAAATTTGTTCGCCGGTTCATCGACTCATCGATATATTATTGTCTGCCCACGTGCAACAAAAATTGTCTTTCATTTTTTTTGTTTTTTTTTTTTTCATTTTGTATGGTATGCAGGTTCGTTCAAATTTGCGAGTATCATTGGAGAAAGCGACAGGCACGGAGAGAACTGCACCGACACATACAAACACATGCATGAGATGGAAAAATCAAGGTACGGAGGCTTTCGAGTTTTGTCCTCTCGCGCATTTACATAGCAGCTATACAAACCATACGACCAACTGAACAATAATGCAAGTGGGTCCCGCAGGTGGAATGAGGCGGAAGAATCTTTTCAAATTGACAAAGTGAGAAACAATCAGAGATAACTTGCGCGTATTTCACGAGGTACCACTATGATTTTATGTATTGGTGTATATGAGCCCCATGGAAAAAAAGTATACTTGAAATATATTCGAAAATATATTTTTTACGAAAAATTAGATATGTTACATATATTTTTGTATGTAAGTAAAAATATATTCAATGTACAGTAGCTGGTATAGTCAATATACATATGTAATTTATTCTAAATGTATGTATTATGCATCACTTTTGTATATAGTATATATTTTTCAATACATAGAAAAATATATGTTGAAGTATATTCAAAAATAGAATGAAATTATATTGAAACTGCATACCGCGTACGCTTCTATATATACTTTTCCATCTACGACAAATATATGTTGAGGTATATTCAAATGTACATTCAAATTACGTTGAAATTACATTCCTCGTATATATGTGTATATATTTTTCAATATACCAAAAATATATGTTAAAGTATATTCCAATATACATTTAAATTACATTCTAATTGCATTCGACATATATTTGTACATGTATCTTTCCGTATATTTTCCAATATACGGAAAATATATTTATTGCATAAGTTAAATATATCCAGAATGTCATTTCAAAATATTCCTTATTTCACTAACTATGTAAACGTGCGCATAAAATATATGTTGAATAATATCGCGTGTCAATAAAACCTTAAGTGAAGAAAATATGCCTCATGCGTTTGAAATTAGACAGAACATTTGTTTGTTCTAAAGAACAATTTGATTACAAGTTCGTTTATTACTAAAGAATACTACGAATAATACGATTTTAACACTGCATTAAAAGAAAAATTAATATCAAATTAGCTATATTATAAATATAGCCATACGGATATAGCCTGATGGATATATACTGACTACATTAGAAGTAAATTAAATGTCCAGTTGAGAAACATTTCACATGCATGCCGAATTATATAATCATTATATATAAAGTATTTATATATAACTTTAGTATGTACATGAAATATATCCAAAACATATTGAATGTACAGTCTGTATACATTTAATATGTATCTCAAATATATTTTTAATATAATTTTAGGGTATATATGATATATATTGAAAATATATTCAATGTAAAAGTTTACATATATTTCATATGCATATGCAATAGACTTCAGATGTATCTTGGTTGTATACATGAAGTTCATACGAAGTATATACAATATATACTTGAGATATACATTTTGTATATTCAAATATATTCGAGATATATATCACATTTATTTTTTATATATTTCACATATATGATAAATATAAACAATATATCTCAAGTATATTTTGAATGCATTTTTCAATACATCGAAAAATATAATTTCCATTCTACTTTATTTCCATGGGGGGAGCCCTTGTGCGTGCTTTTTTTATTGCCAAATCAACTACACTAAAGGGCTATAGTCTATGTGCTTGTGACGGTTCACACGCGTGGCACAGGTGAAATATGACATTGACTCTCGGTCCACAAAATGGTAGCTTTTTTTTCGAAATTGGAAACTACATTATTAGGTGTGTTACATTCATAACTTTGGAATATTGATAATTAAGTGAATTCAACCGTGCATCATTGCTTATTATTCATCCCCGTAGCGCATAGGACAATTCAATTTCTAGCTTCTGGCTAAAAAAATGTTGCTATGGTGCCTGTGATCAAATTATACAACACGAAAATGTTGTATTGAGAAGATTCAGTTGGCACAGTTTGATAAACAGAATGATAGTAACTAGGGTAATAGACATTATCAAGAGACGTGGTAGCGGGGTAACTTTCCCAGGGTTTTAGCGGGGCCAAGTGCACGTTTTCCGAGCGTCATGCGTAAAGTGATAATCCAACAAGTCAACAAAGAAACATGTATGTGTTTTTCATGTATTTGTTATTAAATTAGTTGTAAAAATTCATGTCTGAAGACGTCGCACTCGCCGAAAATGCATCACATTTCGCACTTGTATCGAAATCCACTAGTTTTTTACGGCTAACCTGTGTATCGGATTTCTACTACTTATAAATGAATGGATTCAGCCGATACTGAGATCTCGGCATCGTGTTTAACAAAAAGTGCTTGAATCTAGTAAAATGGGTTTTCTAGACCTGCAGATAAGTTAAAAAATTCAGGTGTCTGAATTTAGCTATAATGAAAAATTTACATCAGTTAATGTTTCGGTTTTTATACTTTACCACTGAATCAGCAATTCACTGTAACTATTCGAACGCTGAAACTGCGAATGAATTTGACTGCAGGAAATATAAGATTGAATGTTTGATCGAGTTTATATTGGGCCACAAAATATTGTTAAAATGTTTCATACAGTGATTCAAGGAATTCATCAAACTTCAATATGTGTGTTTAATGCATGCATTCGTTACTCTCTTTCGGAAAATCTCGCTCTCTTTCTCGGCTTCCAACCGCGACATGACGAAGATTTTCAAGTTTGAGGAATTCCTTACCGAATTCTCGAGGCCCCTGTGAGAAGATATGAGCTCCACCTGCGTCTCCCCATTTTATCAGAACAGTGAAATGACAGGAATTTGCGCGAAGAATTTGGTTGAAAGGGTGAAAATCGTGGTTCACGTAATTGAGGTTGGGACAATGTTCGTACGACGTGAACACGGATGTATCGTGTGAGCTTAGGGAAATTTAGAAAATTCCTAGCTTGATAACTGCAGGGGTATCCCAAGAACTCCTTTCGTGTATTCAACAAGAGAGGCTTGGGATATAAAGGGGTGGTTTACCCAGCTTGAGTCCCGTCTCCGCGGTGAGCTCCGAGTCGAGAGTTCCATTGACCTCTCTCTCTCTCTCCGCTTATCCATTCTCGGCGCGGAAAGCTCTATCACCATCGCATACGTATACATTCGCTTAGCGTGAGTTCGTGTGGTGGTGTCATACGTGTCAAGAGCTTTTCGCGTTTCTACTCAACCGATAATACAACATGGAGCAATGAAAACGTGTATAATATTAGTGTGACGAGCTATTGGCAGGACAAGACTCGTGAACGCGAATTCAACATTAACACGAAACGCGTGAGAGGGCTGAATAAACTTCTTTATTATTATTAAAACGAAAGGAAAAAACAAAACATGATTAATGAACATTTATAAAAGAGGGTCGTCTCGTGCATTTTTCTTTTGAAAAAAAAAGGGTTAGTCGTATGTGTTAGTAAAGAAATAAAGTGGAAAGAATGATGGAAAGAGAAGCAGGATGTGGGTGATTATGTCTATCGTTATATCGGAAAGTTGAGGGAATCCAGCGAGCGTGACGCTCAGCCTTGTCTCACAGCGGCATATATATAGTAATGCTCGTGCGGCATAGCGGGAGAGGCATGGATCCCGATAAATAATGTTTCGCGTGACGGTTCGTGCCTTCACGGATACGACCATTCATCAGACGAGTGTACGCTCGGCACCAAGCTTGTGGAGATAACGATGAACGGGGTAGAGAAGGTTAAGCGACTGTAGCCGAGGGGAAGGAGTAGGAGGAGGACTAGAGCGAGGAACAGATCTGAGTCCGGGGCTGGTTGTCGGCTTGGGCATAGACTAGTGCAGATCGGTACTTTCAGCTGGATTTTCATTCGAATACCGAGTGGAAAGTTTATACTTTTCAATAGGCGTAATTATAAACCACGTGAATGCACGACTAATTCCTGTACCGTAACAATGAACGATGGGCGTATAATGACGGATCTCCTATCACCGCGTATGTCTTACCAAAATCAAATTTTCATTGTTCAAAATGTTATCTACGGTATGTTTGACTTAATTGCTAAATGTCGAAATGCCCATTCATGTACGGCTTTAAAAAACATTCTCACTTTTGCCATTTCATTTTTCCAAGTATTATGCGTTCTCTCTATATTATGAAAAGACTGTTATAAGATGGGGCCCGATTTTTTAAGTCCCACATGTGTCGCCAAAACCGGAATTTTCCAAATCCCTCATCGGTAACGGAAGCCCCTCTAGTGTTACATCAAGAGTCGTCGAACGGTAACGACTCGAGGCCAAGTTAAAAAAGAAACTTAATGTTGCCTCCACACCACGATTTTGTCTGATCTTGACTGGCCGCTACTGCTGACTTGCGCGGACGCTACTGCTACTCTATTATTCCCGATATATATATATATATATATATATATATATATATATATATATGTATGGGTAACAACACCTATCGTATTCTCTCTTCTTTCTCTATCTCCTGATTAGAAGAAACCCTCCAACATTTCTCAAATAAAATATCAGCCTCGATATTGCTTCGACACTCATATTTTATTTTCTTTAAAATTTCTCGAAACGTTATGTACCTGTACGTCTCAATTTTGCTTCAACACCTACATTCAAAAACTCTGTTAAAATAAAACACCGGTCTCTATGTCGCTTCGACACCGGTATATTTCATATTTAATACTCATAACCAGATTTACTTGCAGAGCTCGATACGACTTCGATACCTATAGTGCACTATCCACTAAATTAAAATACAGAGCTCGTTACTACTATGATAACCGTATAATCCTTCTATAATTCTAACTCAGCATGTGTGCGTGAAATAACTCGTAATATTACGTTGCTGTCTACCGCACGCATTCCGACTTCGGTTTCTCTGTTAGCACTGACCACCGTTCAGTGTTTGTAGAAAATTAAAAGTAAATACATTCGACGCCCATAAATGCACGCATGAGGTTGACTTAGTAATTCAAGTGAAGTGAAGTGAGTACAGTGATTCAAGTGAGTGATGTGAGTAAAACCGAGAGTCAAAACGAAGGCAACTCTCGACAATATCGCTGCAATTCCGTTACTTATTTGAATTTTCGGTATTTATATATTTTTAATCGTTAATATCTTGGAAATTAACAGTCCTAACGAAAATATCCATGATGAAATCTGTTCAGTTTGCAAAGAACTACATAATGTATTTAAAATATGTTATTTTAATTTCCTAAAATATTGTTATATGCCGTTGAACAACAATATATTGTTCTGCAAAAAAGCACTACTTTTTCTCATTTTGCTTCCTCATAGAGGAAGCTTCGTTTTCATGAAAAAAAAATTTCGAGATTTTCATGTCAGGACACTTAGAATGGTCCAAAACGTCGAGAAAAGTGGTTTAGAAAAAATGTCCGTATGTATGTACGCGTGTGTGTGTGTGTGTGCGTGTATGTGTGCGTGCGTGCGTGTGTGTGTGTGTGTGTGTGTGTGTGTGTGTGTGCGTGCGTGCGTGCGTGCGTGCGTGCGTGCGTGCGTGCGCACGTGCGTGCGTGCGTGCGTGCGTGCGCGCGTGCGTGCGTGCGTGCGTGCGTGCGTGCGTGCGTGCGTGCGTGCGTGCGTGCGTGCGTGCGTGCGTGCGTGCGTGCGTGCGTGCGTGCGTGCGTGCGTGCGTGCGTGCGTGCGTGCGTGTGTGCGTGTGTGTGTGTATGTGTGTGTGTGTGTGTGTGTGTGTGTGTGTGTGTGTGTGTGTGTGTGCAGGGCTTCGGAAATTCAATCGCCTCTTATTCAGTAACCGTTAGAGCGATCGGGCTTAAATTTGGCAGGCAAGTGAAGCAGTCGTCCCTCTTTGAATTATGTGATTTTTGACTAAATATATGCATACATTTTGATTTTATGTAATTTTTAATTTTTTGAAAAAAGGGCGTGGTCGCTCTAACTTTCGTAAAAATTAGTATATCGTGGTAAACAGTTCTTCATAATAGCATTGGCACATAATGTTGTTTGGTATTGAATTTGGTTCGAATCGGTCGAGTGGTTCAGATTTTATCGAATTTTGAATTTCTGAAAAAATGTACATTATATCGCTAACTTATACAAAATCTAATCTGACCAATCGAGCTCAAATTTTGAATATGAACAGAATAATATTCAGCTTTGTTAAATATGTAATGTAGTGACAAACGATAGAAAAATTTCAATTTTATTGGATTTTGAATAGTTGAAAAAAATTACGGTATCGCATTATCTGCGGCAAAGCCTAAGATATCCATCCCAAATGAAATATATGAACTAAATAATATTCAACAACGATAGATATATAATCTAGTGATGAACGGGTATAAATTTTTATTCCATGGAATTTTGAAATATCAAAAATATAACTTCAATGCATGAACTTTTGAAAAACTTAAGATATCAGCACAAATTTAGTATGTGAACGAAATAATACTCAGACATGCTTACCTATTTATTTAATACTATACGTGATCACATATACTTTCGAAAACGCTCGAATATCAACGAAATATTTATATACTTACAGAAAAATTCTGTTTGAAACTACGAAATTTTTGAGACTCTATCCAGAATGGCAAGATTGTTCATATAAGAAGTTCTGCCTAATTGAAGTTTTTGTACATATCCTGAATTATGTATTACGTAAAACTTCAATTGGGTGGAACTTCTCATAATAAAATCTTGCCATTCGGGATAGGGACTCTAAAATGTTGTAATTTTCAATGGAATTTATCTGTTAGTATATAATAATTCTAAAAAGTGGCGCTTTTTTTGCAAAACGATATATTGTTGTTTAACATCATATAACAACATTTTAAGAAACTTAAATAATATTTGTCCTTGTATATATTATGTAGCTCATTGGAAACTAAACAAATTTCGTAATGGAGATTTTTCGTTAGACCTGTTAATTTCCAAGATACCGAAAAATACAAATTTTTACAAAAATTCGTCTGTCGGAAATATTGGACGTAGCGAAAACAAAAAAAAAGAAAAAATGCGTGTCTTTTCTTTTCCAAAATACTCGTTGATAAAAAATTGTCCAAATTATTGAAGGGGGTCAGGCTTAGAGAAAGAAAGAAAGATCGTTTGGATCCTCCATATATAACCAATACTAAAATGTACTCGCTCTAGCTATCAATATTATTGGACTTGCTCTGTCACGTATTGCTAACACTTTTCATGGTAGTCCTCAAATCTTGCCGCACAAATATCAGTTTCACGAAATATGACTGTAGCGTCATCATCGAGGGTTGCATTCGTTTTGGATCTTGTGTTCACTCACTTCCCTCACGTCACATTACTTGAGTTACTAAATTAGTCTCCAGGCTTTGATATTACTCCAACACTTGCCCACATTGCGATCGATGCAGAAACGCACACACACACGAGCAGGAATTATTTTCGAGCAGTTCTACAATATCCACTTGCTCTCGTTTTTCGGGTATATGAAAAGCTAACAGGATTAAAGTAGATACATCGTTATTTTGCATCTTCATCCAGCCTGTTAAGTTTAGCTATTTTAAAATTATTTTTAAGAGGCAATCGGAATATTTCTTCCAAATTAAAAATACTCTTATATACGTAAATATTGGTATCAAGAGTCGCGGTGGCGACTCGACGCCATTAAAATTAATGTTTTTAATTTTTCCCATGTTCATGGACGTATATGCGTAGAATATTTTATAAATATGTCTATACGAGTATGTACTAGACTTTTAAAATTCGAATAATGTATGGGCATAGAATGTGTTCTGGACGTTCATGCATATATAATATACCTGTATGTAAGTAGAACAAATATTTGTAGAATATACAGGATATATTTTTCACATTGTGGACCTAAAATGGATATACAACAAATTGCTGATGCTATATGGGATCCTTGTCATTAATACACTGAGAAAAAGATGAATGTCACTGAATATTCGAGAATATTATAACAGGGAGGCGAAGGGAATTAAATAAAAATTTGAAAAAATTAGAGTATTTCTTTTTTACCATTTAGAGCCGATTTGACGGGCTCCAACATTACATTTTTTTCAGACCCCATATAAGGAAAATCCTAGTACGCATGACGTAACCATTGCGATAAAATATAATTCCATGAATTTTCTCATGCTAAGACATAACCGACATACGAGCATGTGGTATAATGTCATGTGCGGCATGAGACGAAGGACGCTTTTCAGTTACGTGCGGGTATGTTACCGAGAACAGTATAATGTAATAGAATAGCGATAAGCTTATGTGAATGTAGCGGTGGCTTGAGCTTTGTGCGTACATGTACGTGACGTATGCTTGCATTGCATCGGGTTAGCGCCCGAAGGGCTTGAAACATTAGGAGTCGTTCTCAGACATAGATATATGTATGAGGCATTCCGCACCAAGTCAGCCACCCGAATTTTCAAAGTGCTTAGAAAATTCTGTGATTCCGTGACATTGATGTACTATATACCCACAAAAAAGTACCACGTTTTAAGACCTTGAGTCTACCCATTTTCCGAGATAAAACGCTATTAAAAACTGGAATATTGACTTTTCGAAAGTTACGATGCCATTTGGGGTTACCGATATATCACGGATTAAAAAATAATAATCATAATAGCATTATTTCGTGAATGGATGCACTCAAGATCTTAAAACGGGATACCTTTTTTGTTAGCATATAGTACTTCAATATCACGGAATCATAGAATTTTCTGAGCACTTTGAAAATTCGAGTGGCTGCGTTGGTATGGAATGCTTCGCATATATATATATTCACCAGGCCCATATATGCATATATATCTGAAAGGCCATGTAGAAGAAGCTCCGACCAGCCGCGGGATGTAACCAGTGTCTTGAAGCGCATAATAGATCTGTAGGAGAGAAGCAATAGAGAGCGAGTGAATAAAAACAAAGTAAAGCAGGGGCTGCTGTCTGCGTAGAAAAGGTGGAAAGGTTTAGCCTCGCGGAATCGCGGGCATTTTGAGCGAAAATTAACCCTCACAGGTCCCGAGATAATAAGATACGGGGTGCGAGAGTTGGCTCGCTCCCGTTTGCTCACTTGCTTACTGAGACTTCTGGCTCAGGCAGTTACTGCGGAAATCATCCTCGTCTCCCCCTCCCCCTGCCCCTTCTATCCGGTCGGTTCTTCCGTCGTTCGCACACTCGTGGCGGAGATTCGCGGAGCAAGAACGAGAGAGAAAAATGAGAGAGGTAGAGAGAGTGAGAGAGAGAGAGAGAGAGAGGGAGAGAGAGAGAAAATAAGGGAGAGAGAGTATCTCCCTTGGGTCTTGTCACGGAAAATCAGCGCAGCATCAACGTCGTTTTTCTACAGAGTATCTTTCAGCATGACTCTCTTTTCATTATACCTGCCGGTTCTGGGCTTTCTTTCACTATGAAACGGGAAAGTACACCACACATAGTGCTTCTGTTTCCAGACCACTGGACCAAGAGCTACGGGAACGTTAACAACTTAGTTAATTTTCTAGGATAATGAATTTCATGATAGGAAGGAAGCATAGACGATGACGGCCAATTAAAAAAGATGTTTGAACTTTTTTCTTTCATTTCACCTTATGGTTGAGGCTTCTTCAGAATTGTTGTTCTTTAACTATCGAGAGTTCTCTAAGAACATTTAATCCAAAATAAAAAAAGCCTGCAAAGTAGAACTTTGCAAATTGCTTCCTCATTATTTTTCGTTTTTTACAAAGCCACCTCTATGAGGAAGTATGTTCATTGATTTTGGTTTCCTCATAGAGGAAGCTTTGTAGAAAGCGAAAAATAATGAGGAAGCAGTTTGCAAAGTTCTACTTTTCAGGCTTGTTTATGCTCTAGATATTTTTCTAAAAATTCAAAGTGTCGAAGAATTTTAACCGTGTAACCTATTTTTCTCAAATTTGTACTAAAATCTTATACTATATATATATCTATTTTTTTTTAAATTTAAATATATATATATATATATATATTTTTTTTAAATTCAAAATGCCATAAAATTTGAACGGCTGGACAGATCTGCGCCAAATTTGTACTCAAATGTTTTTCGATGATAGGCCATATGTGAACAAAAATTAAGATAAAACTGTGGAAAATTTAAAAAAAAAAAATTTGTGATGGCATTTTTTTTTCTTATTCATCAAAATCGAAATTTACCGACATATCGTTAGTTCCTTTGACTAAAATCATCATTAACAATCAATAATCGTGAAATCATGTCGAAAATTGCAGCCGGATATCTCAGAATTTACAGGAGATGAAGTTTTTGAAGACATTTTTTTTTAAATTGAAATGGCAATAAAATTATAACCACCCTATAGATTCTCGCTAAATTTGCTACACATTATGTTTTGATGGTAGTCCTTTCGTGTACAGAATTTCAGCCCGATATCTCTTAATTTGCAGAAGTTATAGTGCGAAAACATTTTTTATTTCACTCAGTGCGTAGAACGCGGTTTTACGCACGCTTCGCGTGCGTCAAACGTCGTTTACACACGTCGTGGAATAAAATTTTGTACGATACTCATGTGAAAAACGATTTCTTAACTCGTGTGCTTGCAACACTCGCCTTCGGCTCGTGCTGCAAATTCACACTCGTCAGAAAAAGTTTTTTCGCACTCGTATCGTAATGTACTATTTCAAAATTTTGAAAATCCTGCGAAATTTGGATCTCGCAACCGATTCGCGTCATGTACAATCGCAAATGTTATGTTATGATAAACCACTTGCGTGCCAAATTTGATGAACATTCATCGAAAATTACGATAGTTATTCTGCACGCACGCACGCACGCACGCACGCACGCACGCACGCACGCACGCACGCACGCACGCACGCACGCACGCACGCACGCACGCACACACGCACGCACGCACACAAACACAGACATTTCGTACAAACCACTTTTCTCGACGTTTTAGACCATTCTGAGTGTACTGACATAAAAATCTCGAAAAAAAAATGTTCACGTTTACAAACCTTCCTCTATTGATTGATTGATATTTATTAGCTTTTTCAGCTATTTGTTGTACACAATATTACATAATGTTCCATATTATTGTACGCTACTCTTACGTAATTTCACTCTCAATAAATTCCTTCAATATGCCCTTGAATTGAGCCAATCTTTCACCACAGTGGGCAGTGCGTTGTACACCTTAACTCCTTCATAAAACATACTCTTTTGAGCGCTTCGGGTTCTTCTAAATTGAATAACAATATTTTCTGCTTGCCGCGTTACTCTCCCCGTTTTCGATTTTACAATCACCATTTTATTTGACAGTTCCCTCGGTAGCATCTTCTTTTCTGCCTTAAATATAAATATACACACATTATCAAGAGACGCGGCAGCGTTTCGAGACAAGTACATTTACGCCAGATACTGACGACGACCGACCTTAACGACCGAGACGCATTGAGACGCGACAAGACTCTTATACTCGAAGCAACTTGTTTTCGGTCACTCTCAAAAACTTTTCTTGTATTCTTTAAATACGTAGAAAACACATATGTTTTTTAGGACACGTAAATTATGTTTTTTTTTACGGTCTGTTGATTGCGACCAAAATGAAATCTATAGGAGGCCGCGCATGAAAGATATCCTTGTTTCTTTTTTTTTAACCACGTCAGAATAGATGTTCAGTGGTCGTCGTCATCGCACACAATAAGTCCACTGGCGGACTAGCGGACGCCGCCATGTTGCAAACAGCCGTCGCTATAACAGACCACGGTCTCACAGAATTCTGAGGGAGTTTCAAGACCTGTATGTAAGACCGTGTAACAGACGACGACGTGCATCTAACTTCACGGCAGTCACGCTCCCCCTTTCTTTCTCTCTCACGGTATGCAGCTCTCTTCTCGAACATCGATTATTGCGAACGATTTTCGCAAAATTTCGTACTCGGCGGTTTTCGAGGTCGCTGATTACGAATCGGGCCGCAAAATAAAAAAATAAAAAATACAGAATCCAACATAGCACACCAAAATACAATAATTAACTTGATTATTATGAAAACTGGTATGAGGGGGTTTTCGAAGTCGCTGATTACGAATCAGTCTTCAAAATGTAATGATGAAAATTCAAAATTGATTTAACGTGATGTGTTAGTGCTCGGTCGGTAACAAAAACTGTAAAGCGTTGTTCTTGGTCACAATTGATGTTTCAGACAAACGATGAGAAGTACTGACTGCGTCTTGGTACTCTGCAGTCAGTACTTCTCGACTTTAGTGTGAGTTGAGATAGCGATAAGTGCGAGTGAGATAGCTGAATCTTCCCGAAGTGTTATTCTTCGCCACGGTTGATTTTTCGAATAAAAGTCGAGAAGTACTCACTGCAGACTTCTTAGACGCAGTTAGTACTTCTCGTCTTTTGCCCTAAAGATCAATTGTGGCCTAGAACAACGCTTTACAGTTTTTGTTACCGACCGAGCCCTAACACATCATCTTAAGTCAAATGAAAACCGGTCAATCAAGCGATTAATTAGTATAAGAGGAATAAATTCTTTTATTTCAGGTATAGGCTTTTACGGAAGGACACGTGGTATAGAGTGAGGAGATTTATCAATACTGAATAATTTTACTTAGTTAATTATGTGTCCAATCAGTCCTTGGTATTTATTTATTATACTCGATATTGACTATTTCGATTTACACAGATGTTAAAGGAGCGGGCCTGCTCTCGTCTAATCGTCCTAATAGCTCTAATCAAGATTTTCTAATATTACAATATGGCGAACCGTCGTTATTTGAGATTTTTGTCATGCTTCGCTCTCGCTCTAGCGCCGCGAGACTCACGCACCTCACCTTCTCGATTTCCCGACGACTACTGCTAACCGGACGGAGTCCTTTCATGTCTCGATCTTAAAATCGTTATCCGCGCATGCGCTGACGCACATCGATTAAAGTCGATATCTCTATTCGATTAATCGTTACTGATTCTGACGCCTACATTCGGCTATCCTGACCTTAATTTTGGTCCCTCAAAATTGACAGTTATATTATACATTCTTTTAAAACAATAAAACTTATGATCCGACTACATAGTCTTTCAAATACATGGGCGGTCGCCGTACGCGTTTTCTACCAGTGATATTATCACATTGTTTCTCTTTAGAACTGTCGATACAGTATTCCTTTTCGTTTTTGGTATCTCGAGGTCTTTCGTTACTGATTACGCGCTTCTCGGTCTCAGACTCGTCGTTATATTGTACCTCAGAATTTTCTGTTATATCAATTCTCTCAGTAACGTCTTCCTTAAAAACTAAATCCTCAGACTCACTCGTCTCATCGTCATCTTGTTCGATCACAGTATACTTATCACGTGCGCGCCAAAGCTTCAACTGTGATACGTGTGCCGTAGTGTGTTTATTTACTCTTTTGCCTCCAGCTAGGCGTTCAATTACATAAGTATCACTTGGATAAACTTTGGTTATAACATACGGTCCACGAAAACGTCGCTGTAGCTTTGTACTCTCCCCCGTCGCGATATGATTTACTTGCACGTAGACTATATCTCCTACATCATATTTAACTTGTAAGCGACGATGTTCATCGTATCGGTTCTTATATTTTCTTTGTGACGCTTCTATATTTACTTTATTTTCTTTTCGAATTTCAATCGGGTCTCGGTACGTTTCGCAATGTCGAGATAGTTCTCTAACCCTTCCGTCCCCAAATCGCGGTTGATATCCTAGTAAACTCTCGAATGGTGTTTTTCCCGTTGCTTTACTAACGCTCGAATTCACATCCCGTTCTATATTTTTTACTTCAACGTCCCAATCGTTTCTGTCACCCTGCTCCGTTCGAATAATCATCGCCGGCAGAAGAGTTCGATTCATTCGTTCGATAAGCCCATTGGCTTGTGGATGTCTACTAGAATTTAGCGTATGTTTTATGCCATGCCGTGAACAAAACTCTTCAAAACTTTTCGCGGTAAAACTAGTTCCACGGTCGCTGATTATTCGGTCGGGTGCTCCGTATTGGTTTACAACATTTTCTAGTTTTCGTATTGTGAGCGCAGCGCTAACGTTTTTGACTGGTTCAAATATCACGAACTTGGTTAAAGTGTCTATAATTCCCAAAATATGTTTACTTCCTTTAGTTGATGTTATGAACGGCCCCACGTGGTCGACATGTATCACGGAAAACGGTCTTTTTCCAGGCGGAATCGGATGTAGTTCTCCAGGTCGCATACCTGAACTCTTTTTGCTGAGTATACACTCGAGACACTGTGCGATATGCCTTCGTACGTACGATCGCATCTTCGGAAAGTAATAATACATTTGAATCTTTTCTAGAGTTTTGTCAACACCAAAGTGACTACTCAAGTCGTGATACTTGATCGCAATTGATTTTCTCATCGAATCTGGCACAACATACAAGTCCACGGCCGAAATTCCACGCTTGATTATTTTATATAGAATGCCATCACGCAACTTATAATCTCGTACCGAATCGAGCTCAGTTTTTGTTCTTTGGGTCAACGGTTTCAACAAGATGTCGATTATTCTCTTCAAACCGCTATCTTGATATTGATGGATAAGTATCTCATCTTCTCGTACCGTGATTTGAAAAATTTGAGCTCTTTCAACGATTTCGTTTTCCATTGGATCTTCAACTGGAGCTCTCGATAACGCGTCAACATGTTGCATCGCCGTTCCCTTTCTGTGCCTAATTTCAAAATCGTATTCGGAGAGCGAAGCGGACCACCGGACTACTTGAGGATTTATGGTTTTGTTTGCGTTTAAATAAACGAGCGCTTGACAATCTGTCAATATTGTGAATTTTAAGGGGAGTAAAAATACTCTCAGCCTTTCTACCGACCAAACCATAGCCATAAGTTCCAACTTACTCGAGTGGTAACCCCGCTCTACCGACGAAGTTCTTCTACTTACTGCAAAAATCGGATGCAATTCATTTTTGTCGTTAGTTTGGAACAATATAGCACCTAATCCCTCGCAACTCGCGTCCGTATGCAATTCTGTTTTGATCGCTTGAGGATTATAAATTCCGAGAACCGGTTTCGAAGTTAACAATTCCTTGATTCGCATGAATGCTTGATCCTCCCGTTCAGACCATTTGAACTCTATCGATTTACGTGTTAACTCCGTCAATGGAGCAACGATTCTTGCAAAATTTGGAACGAATCTTCGGAAGAAACTAGACATTCCCAAGAATCGACGTACCTCATATACGTTTTTAGGAATTGGAAACTTCGAAATTGCGTCTATTTTTACCGGACCCGGTTCTATTCCGTTACTCGTTACAACAAAGCCCAAATACTCGACTCGATCCATTCCAAACTTACATTTAGAAAGCCTCATCGTCAGCCCAGCGGTTTGCAATGCCTGAAAAGTTGCTCGAAGACGTTCCATTAATTCAGACCAATCTTTCGCTAGAACCAAAACGTCGTCTAGATAAAAGAGAAGAAACTTGTTTCTCAAAGGGCCCAAAGCCAACTCCATCATTTTTGAAAAATAAAATGGAGCGTTCATGAGTCCGAACATGGTTCTAGTGAACTCTCCCGTTTCGTCCGGAGTTATAAAAGCTGTCTTCGAACAAGCTTCTTCCTTAAGAGGCAATTGCAAATAGCCGTGTGCCAAATCCAGTGTTGCAAACATTTTAGCTCCGTTCAATACTTCCAAATATTCGTCAATATTAGGTAACGGATAATTTATTCTCTCAGTTTGAGCGTTTAGCTTTCTGTAATCCACTACCAATCTCGACTCCCCAGATTTTTTTTGAACTAGCAACACGGGACTGGCATAGGGCGATGAGGTTTCTCTAACCAAACCGGCATCCTTCCACTCTTTTACAATTTCTTTTATTTTATCACGCTCTTGACAATTAGTACGGTATGGCTTTGCGCTCACTGGTACACTACCCGGCTTCACTACAATGTCCATTTCAATTAGGCTCGTTTTACCGATTTCGTAAATATTTTGAGCCACACAAACACGATACTCATTTATCAAGTTCACTAATTCTTGGCGCTGTTTCTTCGTAACCATTGGGTCCGTGAACACATCCTCTCCGTCTATTGGAACTCGACGAGGTTGAAGTTCAGGAACTCGTCGTTCAATACTCATAATCTCCGCCATCCCAGCATCCTTCTTCAGTTCTTTCGGTTGTTGATCGAAGTTGATCATCGGCATAGACATCGTCTTATTACCGACTTTCATATTTACGAAATTTATCGACGCAGGCGGAAGAATTTCGTTGCGTTCTAGGGTTGTCGAATTGTATTTTCGGTTTGGAATGTCGGGCATGATCTTCGACAATTCCAATGACGACCGTTCGACGAAAACAAGTCGGTCATCGACCTTCAAATAAGCTACATGGTTAAGTTCCGTAAATGTCCTTCCGATGAGAATTTCTTGCTCTTGAACGTCGTCTGGTACGATGCGCAGCAACACTCCGTCGCCCTCGACACCATCGATGTTTATTTTCGCTTTTATTACTCCACAGGATTTGACAACACGGTCTTGTTTTCCGAAACCACTCAAAGTACTAGGCATTCGAATCACAGTAAAATCGTTGCACAAAACAGCAGATGCTTTTATTGTACAGTCCGAGCTTCCCGGGTCGATCATCGCTTGAAATTCACAGTCATTTATTTTAATCGATTTTAAATATTTCGCGAGGTTTTCAGCAAATTTAAAATTTTCGCGTTTTCCCTCGATACTCGGCTCGTCTGAGCTAACATTAGACACGAGATTCACTTCCCCTTTTTCTAAAGGCACCGGTTTGCCACAAATTTTAGCATAATGCCCCGTTTCACCGCAACGCGAACACACAGCTACTCTTTTCTCTTCAGGACACTTGCTCGAAAAGTGACCGAATTTTCGACAGTTATAGCACTTTATTTGAGTTTTGATTTTGTTCTCACTATTTCTAGCCTCTACGGGCGTCACACTCGTCGAATCGGAACTCGAAGACGTCGACGATGCATTTCTTGGTTTAAACGGCACTTTTTCTTTTGGTTTTCGCTGACGCTGATGATCAAACACTTTAAGAGAACACTCAAATGCAACTAAGCTATGGAACAGTTCATCTTCATCTCGATTCACCAACGATAACGCATATACCGCAGCATCTCTCGATAAAAGTCCGGTTGACACTTGTCTTCTTGTTTCCTCAAAAGTCAATCCAAGAGTTTTGCATAGTCTAACTTTTTCATGATAATAATCCGATAAATTCTCAGACTCTCGTTGTCTGCGGTTTTGCATTTTCTCCCACAGTTGGGCACGATCCAAAGGAGGGATCCACGTTTTCTTGAACGTCTCGCGGAAATGTTGCCAACTATGAAAACCTCCATTAAACGATTGAAACCACGATTTCGCTGCTTGCTTCAGGTGCATTGTTGCTGTTTCATACAGAAAAGCCTCAGGCCAGCTATGTACTCTCGCGGTAGATTCGATTTTGTTGAGCCATTGTCTGGCCTCCACCGGCGTTTCATGTCCTAGAAAATCTCCAACCGATTTAGAAAGATCAGGCATGACGTGAAAACTTGGTAATCCTTGGGACATCGATCGACTTTGTTGTAACATCGTTGCATTTTGTTGCAACAACTGTGTCATTAAATGTAGAATTTGATTAGAATTGGGTTCTCTGTCCACCGGCGAAGTCACATTCATACGATCTGAACCTTCATCCGAAAATCTATCACGTTCGTTACGAAAATTGTTCATCGGCAGCGAACGTTCTTCACGCGGCACTCGCGGTATTGCTCCCTGATTTTTGCGCATGGTAATATTTAAAACATTTCCCTGAGGACCCGTCAACCGCGGAGATTGTAAATTCAAAACCGGAGGCCGAAGAAAAGGAACACTATTTATCGATTGTCTAGGCACATTGTTCGATTCAACCGGATGTTGTAGCGACAACTGAGGAGGTCCACCACTCGCCTCTTGCACCGTAGATAAATTTGGAAATTGTTGAGAGCGTCTTGTGGAATGTTGTGCTGACGTCGCAAGACCTCGTTGAAATTCGTCGAAACCGTTCGTAGAATGTGCCATGTCACTTGCTTGTCCGTTATAAGAGAATCGTCACTACACAAAATGGCCGCCTTCCGGCGTCTCACATTTTCGACCACGTTTCGTCGTAAAAATGTATTAACACGATCTCGGCTTAATTTTTCACTTCAAAATAAATAAAAATCTTCACTCGAATCCCACTTCTGAATTTATAAGAGGAATAAATTCTTTTATTTCAGGTATAGGCTTTTACGGAAGGACACGTGGTATAGAGTGAGGAGATTTATCAATACTGAATAATTTTACTTAGTTAATTATGTGTCCAATCAGTCCTTGGTATTTATTTATTATACTCGATATTGACTATTTCGATTTACACAGATGTTAAAGGAGCGGGCCTGCTCTCGTCTAATCGTCCTAATAGCTCTAATCAAGATTTTCTAATATTACAATATGGCGAACCGTCGTTATTTGAGATTTTTGTCATGCTTCGCTCTCGCTCTAGCGCCGCGAGACTCACGCACCTCACCTTCTCGATTTCCCGACGACTACTGCTAACCGGACGGAGTCCTTTCATGTCTCGATCTTAAAATCGTTATCCGCGCATGCGCTGACGCACATCGATTAAAGTCGATATCTCTATTCGATTAATCGTTACTGATTCTGACGCCTACATTAGGATAAATAGAATGGGACATGAATAACTAAACGGAATGGACAACTAAAAATGTAAAGCCTCGAAAGTGTATACTCGTACTTCGTGATTTACAATTTGACGACAATATGGAAAAGCTAGTATGAAATCGACAAGGAGACTTTTTGCAAAAAGTAGACAAATTCCCCAAAAAAACACCTTCGGTGTATAAGAACCTGAGACAAATACATTTACATCAACAGTTGTATGTATTCTTGCAAAAAGTCATGAAATAATCAATTACAGAAGTAAAAATATTAATATTAGTAGCAATAAAGATTATGACATGATAACACGAAGTTGCATGAGTCCGTTTATAAAAATTACTTGTCCGGCAGTTCTACTTAGCGAATTAATTAACTAAATACATTAGCTAAATACACACGATTAACCGTTTCGTCGACTGCCAACACCAATAGCCGATCCTATGGTCGGGCAAGTAAATTTTATAAACGGACTCATGCAACTTTGTGTTATCATGTCATAATCTTTATTGCTACTAATATTAATATTTTTACTTTTGTAATTGATTATTTCATGACTTTTTGCAAGAATATATACAACTGTTGATGTAAATGTACTTGTCTCAGGTTCTTATACACCGAAGGTGTTTTTTTGGGGATAGTATAATCTTTGTCTCACACTCATGAACTGCACGGCTTGTAACATGTCGCCGACCCTCGTATACCGGCTGCATTGCAATATGACGCGCATCGCTCTGTTTTTCGCTATCTGCAGTTTCTTCAACTCGGTCTCGCCCATACACACTAACAGCGTTGAACAATATTCAAAATGCGGTGCTACGATCGCCTTATAAATGACGCATCTGGTGTACGTCGATACATATTGACCTATTCTGTTCCGAAAACTCGTTTTTTTGCCTATTTTTTTAAACATATATTCACAGTGGTCCTTAAATCGCAGCTTATCATCAATCGCTACGCCTAAGTATTTCATTAATTCCACTTGCTCTAATTCAGTTCCGTCCATGCATTTCAGTACAATATTCCCTCTTAATTCTTTCCTCACACTCCTAACAACCATAAATTTCGTTTTCTCTGCATTCATTTTCAATTTGTTCCTATTCATCCATCCTTCTACTATGCTCAATGCCTCATTCAACTTTCTTTCCACTACCGCACTACTATCTCCAGTTACATATATCAACGTATCATCAGCAAACATTTTTATTACACAATCATCCGGGCATATGTCGACTATATCATTTATATATATAATAAATAGCAAAGGCCCCAACACGGATCCTTGCGGTACTCCATACGTTGATGTAATGATTTCCGAGCATTCCTCATTAAACCGAACTTGTTGTGTTCTATTACTCAAGTATGATCGAAACCATTCAATAACTTTACCTCTCATTCCATATTGTACTAATTTTTCTAACAACAAGTCTCTATCAACTGTCTCAAATGCCCGCTTTAAATCCATAAAGATTACATCTACTATTTTTCCTTCACTGATATTTACTTTCCATTCATCTATCACGGTTTGGATTGCCGTTTCACACGAATATTGTTTTCTGAAACCTGACTGATGCTCTGTTATGGTCTCGTTTGATTCCAAAAATTTTTCGATTTGACTTTTTACTACTAATTCTAGTACTTTCTCGTACAATGGTAACATATTAATCAGCCTAAAATCTTTTGCGTTTATGGCTTTCTCTATCTTTGGTATTGGTATGATGGTGGACGTTTTCCAACTATCAGGGCAACAGCCCTCCCTTAGGGATCCATTGGTTACATCAACAAATTCCTTTTTTATTGCACTAAACACCATTTTTAGGATTTCACTTGATATTCCTTCTTCCGTACCTTTTTTTCTCGGTAATCCATTAACTACTTTCTCGAGGTCCCCTATTCCAATATTTTCAAATGTATTCATGATGCTTTCAGTCCCTACACCTTCTCCTATCAAGATTCTTCTTCTGCCCGGGCTACTAGATGGATGTCTCGCTATTGAATTAACTATGTTGTTAATACTTTCGATATAAAAAACATTAAATTTATCAGCTATATTTCCACTCATATTTTCATCCAAAATTTCAAAATTAATATTAGCTGAGTCTCTCGTTTTTACACGTTTGCAATTAATTAATTCTTTCAACGTTTTCCACATTTTGATAGGTTCATTCTTATTGCAATCTGTCGTATTCTCGTAGTATTTCTTTTTCTTTTGCCTTATCATCTTAACTACAGCATTTCTTTCGACCTTAAACTGTTCCCAATTATTATGCGTTCCCTCGTATAGTGCTTTTCTGTAAGCACTATCCCTTTTTTCGCCTGCACTACTTATCTCATCAGTGAACCATTTTTCCCCTCCATACGCTTGGGATTTTAATTATCTTCTTTGGTGCTAGCATGTCTAAAGTACCTACTATACTATCCACAAATAACTTTGCTTTCTGATTTATATTGTCATCTGGCCATTGACGCACGCAGTTTTTTAAGACTGCTGCAAATTCCTTCTCATTTATTTTACTATAATTCCTGGTTTTATATTCTCTATAATAGCTCTCTATATTTCTCGTTCCTAGTTTCACTTTTATCCATGCATGGTCTATTATTTTTGGTTCATGTTCTACCTGTAATTGTACGCTTAAATTCGCAAATAAAAGATCTATAATTGTACTGCTATCCTTTGTTATTCTCGTAGGCTCATTAACGTACTGTTTCATCTCTAGCTTAACATTCCTGACATTAATTGCTTTTTATAGAACGAGTCTACCGTGACATCGATGTTAAAATCTCCTATTATTAAACAATTTTCTTTTATTGTTAATTCCTCCGTTATATCTTCAATAAGCCTTATAAAATCCGCATCTGATGCACTTGGTGAGTGGTACACTACTAATAACACTCCTTTATACATCTTATCATTTACTTCAATCGCAACACTCCAGCAGTTAGATTCTAATTTATTCATCATTAGTGACTCATATTTAATACCGTCTCTAACGTATAGTATGACCCATCCCGTGTGCCTATTCTCTGCATTACATCTGATTACATTATAACCTGGCATACACACTTCACTGTCTCCAATTTCAGCAGTCACTCGCGTCTCCGATAGCGCTATAATTTCAGGTTTCATTCTGTCTACCACCTGGGGTTGAATCTCATCCTTATGTGCCAACAGACTTTGCGCATTTGTAACCCATATCGTCTCTTCCTTCTGTGGTTCGTACTCTATCCATCCCGCTCTCTTCTTTTCCTCTTGCATTGCTCGTTTATATGTTGGACATCCCGATCGAGTGCACTGCGTTCTGCATTTATCCTTAGGTTGAATGCTTGGTTCTTGTACGCGCAGTTTAGATACTTCATCTTGTTCACTGCGCACTCTCTTGAGTTGTGATTCCCTGCGAATTTGTAGCAGGTTTCTTCTCTTGTACAATTTTTTGCTATATGATAATAGCCCCAGCATTTAAAGCATCGCTTCACATTAACGTGGTTGTAAACCGGACATTTTTTCCATCCCACGCTGATCTTACCCTTACTGAGTATCACCCCGTGAGTTACTTCATCCACTTCTAGTATTATTGAGCCCTCGATAGTTCCTCTTCGGTTTCATTCCTGTTCTCTTCCTCTGGTTAATCTGTTCACAATTTTCATCTCTCGTCCTTCGATTTCCTCTATTCTGTTCTGCAACTTAATTGTGCCCACTAGTTCCTCGTCATTCAGATTTAATTCATCTTCTTCCACACTTACTATTTTTATCTTCGGCTTCATCTATTGTGACTCAGTGATTTTAAAATCTTCTCCCATTTTATCTTGGACTGCAGCCTTCAGTACTTCAATTTCTTCTTCCGATTCACAGCCTAGGATTACAGTTCCGTTACTGCCTTTTTTTAATTTCGTTATTCCCACCGCCATATTCTTGATATCAACTTTCTCTTTTATCGCCCTTTTTGTGACTTCACTCTCCTGTTGTACTTTGGGTTTGACAATAATTACCATTTCGTTTTTCTTTTCTTTCAGTACTTGACTGTAGTTTAGCCTTGAGACGCTCGTACCTTCTCCTTGTATAATTTTCTTCAATTCTCCAATCTGCTGTTTGCTTGGAAAAAAAGTCAGTGGAAAAAAGGACCCCCGGAAAAAAGGACCCCAGGAAAAAAGGTCCCCGGAAAAAAAGTCACCGGAAAAAAGGTCCCTCGGAAAAAGTCACACGGAAAAAGGTCCCCCAGAACAAAGGTCCCCCGGAAAAAAGGTCCCCCGAAAAAAAGGAACCCAGGAAAAAAGGTCCCCCGGAAAAAAGTCACACTGAAAAAAGGTCCCCCGGAAAAAAGGTCCCCGGAAAAAAGATCAACCGGAAAAAAATTCACATGCAAAAGAGGTCACCATGAAATAAAAATGCAAACATCAAATACATTTCAATATCTTTAATTTTATTGCTTATTTGTAGATGTTAATTACAATAGTCCGAAGGCTGCGGCTACGGCGAATGCTGCTTGAGCAGCAATAAATCTATTTAAATTTCGGGTGTATAAAGTCGGTCTCCAAATTTAGCAACTGGTCGGTGTGGGTGCAAAGTCGGATTTTATTTAAAATTATGGTGTGTAAAGTCGGTCTCCAAACTTAACATCTCGTCGGTGTGGATGCAAAGTCGGATTTTATTTAAAATTGGGGTGTATAAAGTCGGTCTCTAAATTTAACATCTGGTCGGTGTGGGTGCAGTCGGATTTTATTTGAAATTGGGGTGTATAAAGTCGGTCTCCAAATGTAGCATCTGGTCGGTGTGGGTGCAAAGTCGGATTTTATTTAAAATTGGGGTGTATAAAGTTGGTCCCCAAATTTAGCATCTGGTTGGCGTGGGTGCAAAGTCGGATTTTATTTGAAATTGAGGTGTATAAAGTCGTTCTCCAAATTTAGCATCTGGTCGGTGTGGGTGCAAAGTCGGATTTTATTTAAAATTGGGGTGTATAAAGTCGGTCTCTAAATTTAACATCTAGTCGGTGTGGGTACAAAGTCGAATTTTATTTGAAATTGGGGTGTATAAAGTCGATCTCCAAATTTAGCATCAGGTTAGCATAATTTTTCATCTAAGCTCGATATTGCAAGATCCCATAAGAACTCGACAATGGTTACGCGATATAGAATTGATCCCTACCACAAGACATTGCAGCAAACATAAAAAGTACATGACGCTGCACGAATCACGATTGGCCTGTGGTCAGTTCATTTGCCAAAAGAAAAAAGCAAATACAACCACAATAATATAGTAACGGAGAATACGTGATTTGAGAGATGTCACACATTTCCAGCAACCTGTATGCTCATCACCTACGGTTTTGCAACATACTTGACCTTCGAACAAACCTACCTTTTTTCCGGGGGACCTTTTTTCCTGGGGACGTTTTTCCGGGGGACCTTTTTCCGCGGGACTTTTTTTCCGGGGGACCTTTTTTCGGGAACCTTCTTTCCTGGGGTCCTTTTTCCAGGTGACCTTTTTCCGAGTATCTTTTTTCCGGGACCTTTTTTCCGGGGATCTTTTTTCCTGTTTTTTGTCTCAGAATCTCAGCGAGACTCGCTAGAATCTCAGCGAAATTCTCTAGAATCTCAGCGAAATTCTCTAGAATCTCAGCAAGATTCTGAGATAGATTAAAAAAGAATCTCGGTTCGGCGCGCAACCGTGACTCCCGCCGAGATTCTCGCTGAGAATCTAAAGTTGCGAAAAAAATAAAGCTCAGTACTTGGCGAATTAAAACGGTAATATCAAAATTCAATGATGATCCAATTCAGTGTATTTCACAAACTCTATTATTATTACTAATAATAACGTTTAATAGTTTTATTAATAATACTTTAAATTTTCTAAAATCAATTATGTGAAAAAACTATTTTTTTTTAAACTGTATTACTTAGGGAACCAAATTTTTCAAGTTCTTGGCATTCGCTTCTAAAAATTTTACTATAACATTTAAGAATAAGTATAATTTGGAGTATCTAGTAATTGTTGCAGCGACAAGTAAGAGATTTTATTTCGGTTAATGAAAAGTGTTGAATTCGGTTCTTTCAATAAATAACATAAACGAGTGGTAATTCGAAATTTCAGTTACAAATCTGAATCGAACAAGAACATCTAAAGAGAAATAGTTTTCCAGCACCCCTTCAGTCCGGGGTAAAAAATAATTAATTTTTCAGTTTATTTGTCCAGCGTATATAGTCGTAACGATGGTGACATTTCATGGGTACAATGAAAATGTCGCGGGCTTCGGCCATTACAAGCTTGATAAATAAATGTTTGCGGAACTAGAAGGACGCGGACGTCGTGGCTGCCAATTACACGGTCTTTACTCTAGTTTTCGGCTCCCTAACTATTCTCCAAATTCTCCCTTCTCTCGCGCTTTGTCACGATTACTCACTCCATCTGTTCTCCTCACGATGGCCTTCTCGAGGGAATAAATGTAAACAGCCATATAACTATAACTACTTACAAGTTTGTGGATAGAAAACCATCCTGTTACGCTTGGTACCATATCCTACGTACACAACGACCACTTGGAAGGGAGTTTAGCAAGATCGCTTAACCCCCTTTCCAACGCTTCGACTTCTCGAGGATTAAGCATAGCACGATACGATGGAATGCCAATCCGATCCTCCAAATTACCCGTTACATCAAACTATCGCCTTTAACTTTCAACACTGATTTTGTCTATATCACTTATTTTGCATTTAAAAGAGCTTATTGCACGAACTTTTTTTTTCGAATTGCAATTAATATTCACGTAAACAATAACGTATCTCCCGCGCAGAAAAAAATAGTCCAGGATGGAGTCCAGAATGGAGTCCCGGATCTAATCTGAGCAGTCCGGGACGGAGACCAGATGGACTCTCATATGGACTTTCCCTTTTAATCCGATCCCGAAGTCCATCACTCCATCCAGGACTCCCGCAAGGACTCAATCTGGATTCCATCCCGGACTCAAAAAACTTTCCCGGACTCCATATGGGATGCCAAATACTCTCCTGGACTCCACTCTGGACGATCAGCGAATCTCGGCGAATCAATCGCAGAGTCCATCCTGGTGTCCATTTTGGATCCTCGCCTAGACTGTTTTGGTCTCCATCCCAGACTCTACCCTGGACTCCATCCTATACAGAGTCCATCCTGGTGTCCACCAGGATGGTGGACACCAGGATCAAACGGTATCGACCTTGGACACCTTGGTATCGCGACGGTCGATTTTGAATCGTCAACGAACGGTTGGCCCCTCGTGTGTAGATGAACTCAGGACAGCTTTGCAGTCTTATATGTATACGCTGAAGCTTCAAATCACTTGCGAGAAACACTTCGACCGCTTGCCATCTAGCGGTACATTGTGCATCTGTGTTTCATATGATGCCACTAGATGGCGAACGGACGGAGCGTTTCTCGCAAGTGTTTTGAAGCGCTAGCGTATATAAGACTGTGCTAAATTCTCCTGAGTTCGACTACACACGAGGTGTCTACCCTTCGTTGACGGTCCAAAATGGACCGTCTGGACACCTCGGTGTCCAAGGTGGATACCGTCTGGTCCTAGTGTCCACCAGGATGGACTATGACCAGGATGGAGTCCAGGGTAGAGTCCAGGATGGATACCAAAACAGTCCAGGCGAGAATCCAAAATGGACACCAGGATGTACTCTGCGATTAATTCGCCCAGATTCGCTGATTGTCCAGGGTGGAGTCCAGAAGAGTATTTGGCATCCCAGATGAAATCCGGGAAAGTTTTTTGAGTCCAGGATGGAATGCAGATTGAGTCCTTTCGGGAGTCCCGGATGGAGTGATGGACTTCGGATTGGATCTGGACTCCATCCGGAACTCCATTCTGGACATTATCCTGGACTCCATCCCAGACTATTTTTTTTCTGCGCGGGCTATTATTGGATATATTTCGCGAAACAATATAAATCTAGGGAACAAATTAACTTCAATGAAAATACTACAAACACCTATGTATTTACAATGGTAATAGTACCCTGACATACCGAGTGTCACCCAAATCAAGTCTCTACATGTACCAATATGGATCCAATATAGCCCACCATATTGAAAAATCAAAATGAAAGAATTATTCTCTCTGCCAACGAAAGAGTTGACAGCTGTTGAAACCATCTCGAGTTAGTCGGAAAACTGTTTTTTGAGATTTTATTCACTGTCGTAAGGCGCTGTACATAGTCAAAGCAAATTTGTAAATAAATGGATTTATCTTCTTAACATTTTAACTGCCGAGTTCGCGTGACATTATTCACGAAACACTCCTCTCTATCGTATGGAACGGGCTTTTTAATAATTTTGTTAGTTAAGTCGCATCAGCTTAGTATTTTTACGATCGTTGGTTAACGGCTGGTGCATAATCAGGTTAGCGCACAAAGAATGCACGAAGATAAGCTTGGGGAAGGAGAATCAGATTACAATGCACTAGTGTTCGACAATATCCAAGTTTATTATATTCCATAGACCGCCAGGTCACGCTTTTTTTCGAATCACAGCGGCGTTAAAAAATATATCCGTTTATACCCCTAAAAGGGGTTTTCGCTTTTGTGTTGTTATGAAATGAAGCGGCATTTCGATACTCACTACAGCGTTGTAACATAGTTTTATTTGATATCCCGTGTATTACAATCGTATGGTCCCCTACCGTTAATCAGACGGTAGCTATACGCGTGAAATTGCGGATATAAATACTATGATGTGCCATTGGGTATAGTATATATCGATCGATATCGTGAAATCGTCGTCGATCAATGTCGTGTAATTAGACGTCGTTAATAGTGCACTTTCATTTCGGTTATAATTCATCATTGTAATGTAGTCGGAGCGTTTCACGCGCTAGGGGGGGGGGGTCAAAAATAAAGAAAAATCGATTTTTTTTTCTGTGAAAACATTCATTTCTATGTAATCTATATATTAGTAAAGTTATAAGCCGGAATTCGCAAAAATGGCCAAGTTTCTACGGTACCATTCATATTTAATTTTCTCAAAAGTCGTTAAAAATTACCAGAATTTTATATTTGAATTTTAAATTATTTTATTCATTTATTGTTGTTATATGCAGACATTATGGCCGAGCTTTTGTTCACACAAAATAATTAAGGGTGTTGAAAAAAAAAGAAATTAACTTTTTATTCCCCCGCAAGTTTCCTTTAGTTAAGGTAGTTCTATCACGACAGTCAAGGCCAAAATTATATACCATCCGCATATTTAGAAGGTCGATATTTCGGTCGATCCATAGTGAATAAGTCAACAAAACCCACGATATTGACGAGGTAGTAATAGATATTACAATAGATATTGTTTTCTGTTGTAAAATTAAATCTATTTAGTCGTTCTGATTTATCGATGTGAGCGATCTTTTTGCCGGGACTGTCCGACCTATGCTCAAATACACGGAAACATTTGCCTATACAGACGACGCACTTTCTTGTGTGCGTGTGGGAATGTCGATCGTGGCAACGTCGCAAAACAGCTGCAGCCAACTAATGCAAAAGGACGGTGTATTCAAGTTTACGGTTTTTCAGTGAAGTAAAGCGAAATATTCTTATCGAAAATTGATTTTTGAACAATTTCAAGTCAACTACGACATAATGGAAGAAAATTAGCTGTTATATTCTCTGTTAAACAATCTTATGTTGACATTATGATGTTAATCGAGAAAAAAGGAATATATTGTTGGATTACATATTATATAATGAATCGCATTATATAAGAGGTAAAGATTATATGAAGAAATAATATTCATTTGTTGCAGGAAATAAAAAAATATAATATATGGATTCAATATAAGTTGAAACCAAAAACAGCTCATTTTTTTACAATATTTTAAGAGCAATTTTCAATTGAAAAACAGACTGCTAAATTTTCCTTTAGCTTCCTTCCTCAAATAGGTACCATTCTTTCAGGCAGTCAGCGCGGTACGCTGTTTGAACTAAGCGCCAAGTTGCAGGGCACGCTGTTGCCACATCATCGTTCCCATTCCCCCTCCACGCTACCGTTCGCTCGCAGAAATATCTGATAAAGTGAAAATATTGTACTTTCCAAAGCTATATTTCTTAAACTAAACCGTAGATCATGTTCAAATTTTTTCACAATATTCGTGAAGCCCCACTCTATCTTCATCTAATTTTTGTTAAACAGCTTGAAAGTTTTTTTGGCAGTACAATTAATAATGTACCGTTGGCGTACCATTGTGCATACGCTACGTGGAAATCAAGTCAATTTCGACATTGAATATCTCGGTTGTGGAACGGTAAAACTGATTAAGATTGCACTGATGTGTGAATGAAGTATTAAAGAACGTATGTATCAAGTTCCATCGAACTTTTGAAAAAACTATTCTTTGATAGGACTACCTTAAGTATAACTTCTGAACCTGCAAAATCTTAGCCATGATGTCGAAAAAATGGACGATTTCTGCACTATACCTGTTTTTTAAATGATTTTTTTCTATATAATAAAAAATTGATTACGTATTTGTAAATACATTTTTATTTGTTTACCATTTTTTAAACCAGTTACTGAGACGCGATATAAATGACGCGATGACAGTGTGATTCCTCCAACGCAACACGTAACATTTACATTATAATCGAATTCGCGCGAATAATGGGACATGCGCTGTGATATCTTAGCGCGTACCGCATGCGCAGCGTGTTACTGAAGCAAAAAGTTACTTCTGCTACACTCGAGACGTATAACCTCGAATTGACGATTTTATTTTTCGTTCATATTATGCTATTAGGTTAGTTGCATTGGCCATTTACGGGTTTTTTTCAATCAGTAGTGTTTAAAACAGAATCAACAATCATCAGAAGTGATGAGATATGTATCATTTGTTATAAAGTGATGATTTAATGTTTGTGCAGCACATTTGTGAATGTGTCAACACCAGATAAATTTTCAGTGATGTTGTCCGCAAAAGTGATCATCCCGATATTATTTAAAGGTTTTTTCAAATTATGCATTCATTTACTTATTTATTTGTAAAAAAAACATTTATTAATAACCTTATTAATAATATTCTGTAACCTGACTAGCAAATAATATTTTTATTTTGTTCATTAAAGGTACTAAGGTGCCCCAAAGGTAAAAACAGCGTAAACATTTTTATTTCAGTGGTAAGCTTTAGATGCCATTTACCGAAACTTGGTTTTAAACCTATTCTGCGTGTGATTCAGACCAAACTGCTAGGCAGATTGGGCTGGTTGATATCTCATTTTCTTCTTCATGAAAAGATACACCGGCTAAATGGAGCAAAAGTTAATAAAAGGTAATATTTTAAAAGTGACATAATTATTACTAAATAAATTTAATGCTATTTTCTAAATCAGTTATTAACTTTGCTTTCAGAATGAAAAAAAAAAAAATATTTTGCTCCATTTAGCCGGTGTATCTTTTTATGAAGAAGAAAATGCGCCATCAACTAGTCCAATCTGCCTAGCAGTTTGGTCTGAATTACGCGCAGAGTGGAAAACCTAAGACCTTTGCTTAAGATAATATGGAAAGGCATACGCAAATCAGATGGCAGTAAGAAATCCTTTCATCGAGTACCAACAATATAGTTCATTGGTCATTTTTATCTGCAAGAGAATTTGGATGATATTGAATTTACAAATTTAATTATTTTGACCTGACTCCCTCCCCTTAAGGACTAATTCTTCTACGCGAGTAACCCCTCGGATTCGTTAATTAAATCACCGGAAATTCTGAAAACTTTTCAAAAACCTCCTTAACCCCTTTGTTGGCGGAGAAAAATCAACTAAATCTGTCCAAAATGGCATAAAATATTTTCATCCTGATTTTGATGCCAACTTGTAATTAAATTTGTTTGTAAATTTAGGCCCATTGGATTTATGATAATATGATAGGAAAAAAATGAGCATTTTGTTTTTTTCGTACAGAGGATAGGAGAAAACACGCTTGAGCACTCTCAGGCTGACTCCTTTTTCATATAGGGTTTAGAGTAATAGTAAAAGTACGTTTATGAGTTAAAATTCACGTTGGTTGTGTTAATATCAATTACGCGTGTGATTTATACTAACAACAAATACAAACGAAGTTATTCATGAAAAAGAATCGTGGAAGAAACCTTATCAAAAATACAATTGTATGAATGTGTGCAAATTGGCGAGAGTATTTACGACTGCATGTGTGCGTTCATGCGATTTTAATTTAATAATGTTTCGAAATAACGCAAAGTCGTATCGCGGAGCTTTATCCAACATCAAAGTGAATGAAATGACCCTCCACGCTCGGGGTAGAAACATAGAGTTCTGGTCACATTACATGTGCTATACGGTACAGTGTCGTGTTTTATGACAGCAACTGGACTTGACTAACGCGATTTCAACTTCTGGAATTCTGACTTGATGTTCCGACGGGAGACGGAAGACTGAAGACTAGAAGACTGAGTCTCTGGCACTCGTATTTACACTGAGAATTTAGCTATGGTCAGCATAGAATAAACATGGTTACTAGGTAGCTGAACATTAACTTCATATTTATAAATAAATGCTCGTGGTAGAAGACCTCCTAGGTCGAATTTTGGCAGTATGCTGGTATTAGGAGAACATACTCCTATTGGAGTAGCGCCTGATTTTTATATTGTTCTTTTGCAGAAGAGAGAAAGGTATAAGGCAAACGGCCCAGTTTGTGACAATCTAAGGCAACCCTCTTACTCTGCCCATGCAAAACCATAGGGTAAACGAAAACCTAACGAGTGTCGCAGTATGTGACGCCACCATTTACGAATTACTATTGGTTGTTTCTGGAATGGTGGGGGAAGCCGCCTATGCTAAAGTAGCGTGTCAAGAACTGGATCAGCGTCAGAAACAGGGCCGTGTACCTTATTAAATGCGTAAAAGTGACCGCTACCTGAGTCTAATCTCAGGTGCATCTGTGTATGCGTGGACGTGCGCGCGGGTGTGTGTGTGCAACTTCGAAAATTCAATCACCTATTACTGAAGAATGGGTTTTTCTATCGAACTGAAATTTGGTACACAAGTGAAGAATCATCCCCTCTTTAATTGTTGCAGTTTTTGATAAATTATATACACAAATTTCGGTTTTATGCCGTTTTGAATTTTTTTTTTAAAAGGGCGTGGGCGCTCTAACTTTTGCTTTCTAAAAGCTTCGTCTACCAGGAAGCCAAAATCGATTAACAAACTTCCTCATAGAGGTAGCTCAGTAAAAAGCAAAATATAATGAGGAAGCAATGTGCAAGGTTCTATTTTGCATCTTTTTTTTCTGTGTGATTCACAGAGCATATTGTCAGACAGAAGGGGCATAATAACTCTGGCCCAGTCTTGGCACCGATAATTGGTAAGATATCGGATGAAAGAATTCGTCGAAGATTAGCAAAATATTTCGCCAGTCTCGGACCGTTGATACATTTCGAAGTTTGGTACTCAGCCCAGCGCCATTCGTGTCCCAAATTTCAGCATCGACGGAACTGTACCTGAGATATGATTTGACATATAAGAACATATGAGGTGCGTCAGTTCGGTAAGGAGAATGCGCGTATCTACTTTGCCAAGGCTTGTTAACCAATCAACAGAGAACTCTGTGAGTAGTTTGGCCCGTTTTCCTCGAGGCTATAGGAAACCACACGTAGTCCGTTATTCTGACCTACCCTCGTTGCCTCTCGCCCGATGCGAGGTAGTGCGCGAGACTCGTCTCAAAGTCCTATCGTCCCGATTTCTCCCCCCTGGGCACTGTTTGCGTTCTGAGCTTCAGCTTCAGTTCGTATACACCTCTCATCCTTCTCAGCCTTCTCACAGCGCTAGTTGGTAGACTTCCAGTTTCCTACAAATCCACTACTGCACCGAATCCGAATATTCACTTTATGTGATGGAACGTAAGCGAATTTTAGAACGTGCATCCACGAACAGATCATGTTTGCAGGTGCAATGTCATCATCGTTTTTTCTTTTCCTGGCCAGTTGCACTTAATAAGAAGTATACAAGTGCTCATAAATTAAATTAGCACTTATTTGCTTCAAATTTTCGTATTCTCAACCTTAGAAAAAATGTCCTGGTTCTAATTTTTATTTTAAATCTGGGTTTCGGGGCCCATCAGAAATATCCTACATAGCGACTAAGTGTTTTGTTTACTCGATAAAACTATTAAATGGATACAGGGAGTTCACGTGGAAATAGGACAGCCAAATGCGCTTACGCGTCAAACCGACGGTTCTCGGTCTCGCTGCGTGCAGACCAAGCTGTCGGGTAGGAAACTATCAGGCTTGCCTATTCTTGCGCCGCCGCGTTGGCCTGTCCTATTTCCTCATGAACTCCCTGTATGCCAGACAACATACATTTTCATATTAAATCTTTAATCGGAAACAGTAAATCTATTATTAAATGGAGAAAAAAGAAATGTCTTTTACTCATTCTTGCCTCATATGTAACTGTTTTATAAAATAAATAGCCGTCAGTTTATAGTCACTGATGCCATATTTTTCTGCATGTAATTGTTATATAATTCTACCATACTTGGTGAGTAACGTTCGAAACTCATTAAAAACACCTTGCATCTTACTTTTTTCACATTTTACGGCCTATTTCGTGGAATATCGTTGTTTAACGTTACAAAGTACGTGTCACATTCCGGGTTCATCCACTCATAAGCTTTTTTCTATCGTTCACTGCATCGAAAGTTGCCGGGTGCCTTCTCGAGGGAACTGACAACTTGTCGAGGAAGGAACGCGCACGCGAAAGAGGTTTGAACCTGAGGTTGTGGTTTCCAGCCTCTGAACAAAAGTTCGAGAATGACAAGGAGAAACTGGAAGAAAGACAAGTTGAAAGAGGGGTAACGTGGCTGGTAGTTTGCCCTTTAACTCGCACTCGACTCTCTTCTCATCCAGTGGCCCCAAGAAGGGCTTGGCTACACCCATCATCGTTGTCGTCGTCGTTGTCGTCGTTGCGGCGAGAATCTCTTCAAACCCTCATCCTCTGAAACCTCCTATCCACCTTGTTCCTGTCTTTAACAGCGACCCTTAGCCGGCGGCTTGAAGTTAACTGAAAATTAACGTGCCTCAGCCACAGCATACTGCTATAAAGCCTCTTATGAATATCCACTACTGACGTCAATAACAAACAGTCTCCCACATCATGCAAGCCTTATAAGAGAATAGAAAATTTGTTTCTCAATGATTTAGGTTTATTTTTCGTTTTACTGCTATCTATCCAGAGTAGGGTGGACACAAAATGGCCGATTTTGCTTCCTCATATCGGAAGCTTTGTTTTCATGAAAAAAAAAAACAAAAAAAAATAGTTTCCTGATTATCATGTAAGGACTTACTCATGAAGATGGCTTAACGCTACAAAATATTGAGGAAGTATTTTGCAAGTTTCTACTTTGCAAGCAAGGCTTGTTTGTGCGATTAGCCGTAATCTTGGAGAGAAATGTCAGATAGAATAATGATGGTGTAACGGTGCTTGTATATATTGAAATATTATCACGGACCATTCAAAATAAGTTCGTGCAATGTCATGGCTCTAATTTCCCACTGTATTTTATTAATATTCCCACAATCTATCTTTGTTTCCAGCGGATTGCGACACTGAATGTTCCAGCCGAAAGCTTATCTTCACGTACATCCGTTATGGAGTATAGGAGCAAAGTATTGCGTTCCTTTCTGCACCATCGCGTAATTCGAGACAACGCTAGAGCAATTTTTCGATCGAGAGAAAATTCAATTTCGCGCACCCCTTCAAGTCGAAAGTTTACACCCCACAAGCGCCAGATCTGCATTTTTGTGAAAACGAATTCAATTCATCCTTTTACATTCATTTCCTTTCTTTCTCTTTGTACATGCCGAAACACAGAGCGTACGAAATAATTGATGCGAACATCGGAAACGGAATATTCGGTAAAAGGACAGGCGGGTACTTCTCTTCCTTCCCCTCCATTTCTCTCGTTACTAATCCCGCAAATTGCAATGCCACTATATTCCCGGTTTCACAGTTTCTCGATCATGGCCGGTGAAATTATCTTTGGGATGTTATGAAGCGTTAATTGCACGTGCTGGAGCGATTTCGGCAAGCCATACCCAAATAGTCCACCAGTCATACCGAAAACCGCGGCACGGCGGCACCATTTCGTCTACACTACCGTGAGGGCAGAGCTGGTGGCCTCGCGGAGGTATTTCCGAATCCACGAACGGCCGAATTAACAGAGTAGACATAGATATATGGAGAGACTGATGTAATGGAAAGCAAAGCTGGTGTAGCATGACGTGATATGCTTTCTTAACGCGACAATCTCATCTCCATCGTAATTCCTGGAGGAGTGGGGGCAGGACCTGATAACTTGATGACAGTAAAGGAAGATGAGGCAATAGTAGTACAGCACCAAGTATATATAATCATTTTTTTGTGTGAGTCACGGAGCGTGCTGCCAAACAGAAGTGGCAAAACAACTCTGGGCCAGTTTTGGCACCGGTAATTGGCGCGATATCGGACGGAAAAGTTCATCGAAGATCGGCAAATTTTTTTGGCCAGTCTCGGACCGTTGATACATTGGGAGGCTTGGTACTCAACATAGCGCCATTCGCAGCCCATATTTCAATATCCGCCGAGCAAAAGGTGTAATTGGAAGAACCAGGGATACGTGCCAACTAACCGGCATGGTAGAATATGATAATAGCAAGTTATGGTGTATTCGAACTAATCGTCGTTAGTCGCAGTAGTTGTGTCATCCAACCAACCTCTACCATCCACCATCTCAGTGGGCTAGTACGACCAATCAATGTTGCGTACTTTTACCAAATAAATCTTGGTATTGATAACGTCTGCCAACCGATTGATTGATAATGCCAACCAATAGGATGGTAGCGTCAATCAATCAAATGGTAGTGCCAACCAACGGTTCAGTTAATTATCTTTGGGATGTTATGAAGCGTTAATTGCACGTGCTAGAGCGATTTCGACGAGCCATACTTAATTAGTCCACCAGTCATACCGAAACCCACGACACAGCGTCACCATTCCGTGTACACTACCGTGAGAGCGGAGCTACCGGCCTCGCGGAGGCATTTCAAAATCTACGAAAGGACGAATTAGCAGAGTAGAAATAGGTATATAGATAGACTGATGTAATGGAAAGCAAGTCTGGTGTAGCATGACGTGATATGGAGCTCTCTTAACGCGACAATCTCATCCCCATCGTAATTCCTGGATGGGAGAAGGGGTGGGGTTGGGGGGAGGGGGGCAGGGCCTGATACCGCGATGGCACTGAAGAAGGAGGGGTAGGGAGTGGTACAGCACCAAGCAGAGTAGGCTAGGAATGGGAGCGTTCATTTGTGTGTGTTTCGTGCAGGGCGTACTTCATTAGGATGGAATGTGTTTCCTCGGGGCGTGCCGCATGAGCTTCGTCTCTCCATTCGGGTAGCAGGCCATTCACTTCCTGCTTTGGTTGCTGTTTCCGCTAATGAAAGCTCCGAGAGCGTTAGTGCTTGGCCAAAGATTCGTTAATGTAATGACCATGCGTGCGAATTTTCACACCGGAGCTTGACAATAATCGCTTTAGAGTATACTTAACCCACATACACGCCCGCAATAAATTTCCAAAGTGTTGTAAAGGGGTTATATGCAATGTAAAATGAACTTTAACTCATGTCGATCTGCTGTGATCTGCAAAGGCTGGTCTAGGGAACTTTCATTTGGATATTGCAGTTGAAAAAAACTGTAACGACCCGGTCTATGTAGACTTTTCTGTATTAGAAAGTCGACCCGCTAATTTAAGTTGATATATGCAAATATCTAAGTTGACTTTTCATCACAATTTGTATTGTAAACTATTTAATAAACAAATTGGGTAATTAGAAAATTGTGAAACAATAATCATTTACATATTATAGTCAGGAGATTAATTCGTCAAGGGAGTGCTAATCCCCCGACTATAATATGCGAATGATGGTTTCACAATTTTTTGATTACCCAATTTGTTTGTTAATTACATTCATTTTTTCAGTCGGGAGTTTTTTTATTTATATAGAGCTATTTTTATTTCATCGTTTTTAAAGTAATTCTAATGCTTCGCCATAAGTGCTGTGAAGTGAGTTACAGAATATGCAAAAATGGTGGCCATCTTGTGGCATTTCGATTTATTCAAATAAGCTCTATGTTTAAACGCTTATATTTTCCGGAAATCGCACGTAGTAGATACAATCTACGAAAAAAGACACATGAACCGGTACACAGGACTTGTATTCCAAATTCTTCTAAGGTATCTTTAACCGTTTTAGAGAACATAGTACTAATAGAAATAGACATATTTGCGCCATGGAAATGAAATGAAACGTATTTATGCCCTGCGGGCAGTTGGGAGTAAAAACTGTTATCTCCAAATGTGTTGAAAGAAGGTAAACATATAAGTTTCTGACAGTGTCGCAGTTTGTGACACCGCCGGTACATTTATATCTGTAGTAAATAGAGTTCTCATAAAATATTTAAAAAATTTACAGGCCAATTGAACAGCGTTTTTTACTGTCGAATATTCCGGAGGTGCGAATGTTTTTATAAACTATTTCATATTGAAATTTAACAGTGAGAGTTGTGACTCACGTTTCAGTGACTGCCGAGCGACATTCGTAGTCGCAAGGTACTAGATGAATCACATGCGGAATTTCGAATTTATACCCTCAAGTAAATATTGAGTGCCATAAAATTTATGTGAATACCTTCAGGATAAACCACACTGTCGATTTGATACGTAAAAATTTATTCAAAGGTTACTTTTCCCTATAAATTCTCGGAATTAATAGGTGCGGCACCAAATTCAGGTTACGTTGTAGTTTCTGATACTCAATTTAGAACCTATGTTGAAATGTTAAAAATTGGGAACTGATTGGTATGACAAACTGCAATATATATTTATTTATTTATCAATAAATAAATAAACTGGGTACTGTAATTCGACAACGCCGTTAGAAGATGACCATAATTAAAACAATAATCTAATTACTATTTCTTAACGATTTCACTTTTAAACCGGGTGATTCTTATTCAGAAGGCCGCAATGTACTCGTTAAAGGAGTACTTTTGTTAGTTTCATAATACAACGTATTCGCAAACAATAGAAAATCGGAGCCGCGGCTCTAAAGACGTCAAAAACTGGGCCATGTAACTTATTCAAAAAATTTTCAGATTCTCTACTTTTTTAAAGAATGAACGAAATTGCAATTATAGACGGGCATGGTGTAGCATAATGGAAAAGATTTTACAACATATTCGGTTTCCACAATTAGGTTATCGATACAGGACTAAGGGGGCGTCAATTAATCACGTGATGCGTTTTTATCAAATTTTTAACCCGCTCCCCCCCCCCCCCCCGTAATCAGCCGTGATATTTCGACGGACCCCTCCCCCCCTGGCTCGTTATCACGTGCTTTTTTCGTTATCCGGCAGATGTAAAAAGGTATGACGGCCCTGCATTGCATATAAGAAGACGATTCGAATGAGAGAAAAGCATAGATGACATCAACGCAATGGTTAGCGCTCTGGCTTAGGAATAGACTATTCCGGGTTCGATTCCCGGTGATCACCATATCTTTTCTCTCTTCGATACTTCGGCAACGCATCCGCACTACCATCCTACACACTTCCCCAGACGCCCGGTCCAACCGTTTCAAAGGATAAAATATAAAATAAATATCTCATACAATTTATGCTGTTTTAATTATATTTTAGTTGCATACAATTCACAATCCGGTTATATAATATCTGGTTATTACTAACTCTGGTACCGTCAGGCAGATCTCGTATTAAAAGTAAATAAGTGACTAGTATCCGAAGCAATCACTAGTTTGCCACTAGTCATCGGCTACCCACGTATTCTCGATACTCCTTCACACGTTTACAAAAGCTTCGTCTTGAGATGTATTACTTTCAACCTGCGCGTCCTCCAACTCGTCTTCGTCGTTCTCTTCGTCACTAACCCGTTCAATGCTTTTTTTTCTTGTGCAGAGTTTTGTGGGCAGCAACGGCTTTTTTTGTACAAAAGTATTGCCCACATTCTTGGCATGTTCTACCCGCGAGGAATTGAGGATTTGACTGTAGACTCGGGCAATACAATGCGCATTTTTTGGAACTGCGAAACTATTTCGAATCATAATAGAATATACTCGGTAATATTAGAAAATAATGTATCGCGAAATGTACGTGACTTTGACCCAAGACCCCTCCCCTCCCCCACGTGATCATTCATGATGATTTTTAGTACCCCCCCCCCCCCCTTCCAGATTCTCACGTGATTAATGGACGCCCCCTAATCCCCCTAGTGTGACATCGAGAATTGACTCAACTATTAACGAAATTACAAATTACCGACAGCAATAGAACTATGATGCTTCCTTGCAAAAGAAATCAAAGAATCATTTATAAAACTACATTTTCTTAAATTTGTGTACGGTTTTTAAAAAATTATAATCACAACTTTTAAGTTTTCTATTTTGGGGCTCTTTTTCCGGGTACTTTTTCCAGGTAGATTTCTTCCTAATACCGTGATCAAGAGCATCAATGTACTTGGACGGCAAACTCCAACAATTTCCCACACGAGTTTTGAGGTTACTCGTGTGGCGCAGAATATACTCGCTAATGGCGACTCCTCGGGTTGTCAGGAGTAACCGGTGTCTCCACCGAACTTACTGGGGCCTGGGCATCTTTGCTATGAACACTCTCTCGAAATCCCTTCCACTCAGTTCACGTGGGCTCTCCCTAGCAATGCTGACAACCGTGATTTTCGGCTAATTTACCGTTAAAACAACCGTCTGCGTGTTTGGCTAAAACAAGCCGTAAATTCGATCGCCTTTACGGTTGTTAATGCATCTAAACAACGGTTCATAAAATTTTGGATTTGGTCGTTTTTCGGTAATTATCGAAAAAATCTACTGTCACAACTACCGTAAATTTCGATTTTTTTTTCTTTGCGCTCAATGTAACGGGTTATTTTGCTTTTTTAATTTCATATCCGATTTTATTCGATAATTTGGTACATATTTGATCACGAATAAAGGATGTAATTCTTTTTTGCCATTGGTAAGATTGGAGCCTAAGTGTAACCCCGTGACTGTTAGTGCCAGAGCCACAGTAAAAGCTGAAGGACTCTTGTACGGCTTGATTAGGCCGAGTTTAGCGGTGTGATGAACGAACACGGATATAACCATTCGTTCTCCAATTTTGAGCAACTTGACGCAGCACTCCAAGAGCACATAGAATCGAAAGATTTAATTGTATCTAGTGTCACTTACACCTCGTTAGAGTTGAAGTACCAGGGTTCGATGTCGAGGTATGGGTTAAGGGGTCCGAAAACATGTTGAATCCTTTTTCAATGCAACGGTATGGACAACTAGTGATTTGATTATGCTGTAAGTCGAAGTCTTTTATTGAATTAATGATAGCTGCCATTTTACGCGTTCGCTTTGCGCACCCAGGTTACGCGCATTTTGGTCTAGTGTTCGAAAAATTGCTTGCATCAAATAAAAGTTACGGCTCGGTGAGGACACGCTTTCGAGTGACTTGGTTTGTCACATTTCTGGTTTTAAACAGAATTTTCAAGTTTCACTGTCGGGCCATGAGAAACTTTAATGGAAATAAATTTCTCATGTACCACTATCTTCCTTTTTGCAAAACGAAGGGATTCATGTAACGAAATCTTCCTTCACTACTGAACGGAGTGATTGTGCCTTAAAGGCACACACGGGGATACACTAGGATAGATACACATTGTCTATCTATCAGGAATTTTGATCTAACGCCTTCCCCTCATAGAATCGACCATTGTAGAACGTCACCATGACACAGAAAAAACAAACAGAGACAGCTAAAGTGCATATTGGAGCAGAAAAGGTAAAAGTGCCAGGTACTTGCAGTGGAATATGTGAAAGAGGTAGGTAATAACCACATTCAAAGAAGATCCGGCGGCAAGAATGTTGAGAAAAAGGAGAGAAAGGAGATTAAAGACGGCAACGGGAAAGGAGAATAGTGTGTTGTAAGTGGCTGGTGGTTGTCTCTCAGGGCACGAAACAAGCAGTGGTTCGCTTCCAGTGTAATTATTATACACGTCAACATGGCGTGACAAACCCCGCGGTATGCTTCGTAGCGTCTTTTATTCTTCCCTGACACGATCTCTACGAGTTATGTTTGGATCCTCCTGTATAATTAACACAGCCATGTCTTTTACTCAGCTTCACCGCTTTAGGATTTTACGCTTTATCCGAGACCACACGGTCGAAAAGCTTAATCCTCTGGTGCCGGGCTTTATAATAGAGTGTCGAGAGTGCTCATTGTAGCGCGTATGGAACAACGCGAAGCAAATTATTATAAACCCAATAAAAATCATGAGCTACACGTCGAGAGTTCATATCAGCTTTCATTATCAGTGCACCAACGAAACTAACAACTAATTATATCATCAATTACAAGTTATTATTATCGAATTCCGATCGACCTAGTTCCATACGCTGATTCAGATCGCAGAGGATAGAAAATGCCTGTTATCTTACGATGCGTATGATCCCCGTGAGAGATAATAACTTAATACGATGCAGTATAAAACACCGTTAATGAATTAATGCGTAAATCTTCAATTGCATCCTTCCAATACGTTGTTCCACATTCTATCTTTTTCATCAAGAGTCGCGGTAGCGACTCGACGCCAAGTTAAAAAAGAAATTAATGTTGTAGATTCTTCAGATAGGCTGGTTTCGCAGTGTGTTGTACATCAGACCGAAAACATTGCACCACGTCGAAGAACCGAATGACAAGAACAGAGGGGAAATGCACGTGGGGATACGACCGAAAGAACTCAAAAGGGAATGAAAAAGTATGAAGTGGTCCGACACAAAGATGGGGAGTGTGAGAAGTGAAGCAGGGCGAAGGGGCAAAATGCGCGGTCCCCACAGGAATCGGGCGTGTATGTCTTAGTCCGTCCGATATAATAAAACGAGACGCGAGGAGAAACGAGGGACAGTGGGTGTTGGAGAGACTTGGGTAGCTTCGCGACCCGATCTAAGCGCACCCCACTCGAAAAGGGGTGAGAAAAGAGAGCGGTGGAGTAGAGCCAAGGGTTGACAGGAAACGAAGAGGGTGCGAACAATGAGGAAAACCCCGCATACGTAATGTAAGAGGACCGCGAAAAAGTGCGAGTTCTCGAGAGTAGAGAGAACTCCGCCGTCGACTGAATAGTCCACCGGAGTATACTTGACAAGAGATGAAAAACAACAACAAAAATCAGCTGCAAAAATAAAGACGAATGGAAAGTTTGTGAATGACGCTAACTATAGAATGTTTTGACAGAAAAAGGGGAGATACTAGTATAATTTGACGTACGAACTCATTCAACTGACAAGAAGTAAAAGGTTACCCGGTCTGAAAAACTAATTGTATATGTGTCGCAATTCTGCTGGTTATCCGTGTAATCAAATTGTCTATATAATTTTTTGATTACCTTCAATAGGATATGTTCACTTAGTACGACAATTTTGGACCAGAATTAAGAGTTTCCAATTGCGTTAACAAATATCACGTCTATATTATAGGGGAAGGTTGCAGGTAAAAAAAATTGAATTTGAAATTTCAATAACATCCAAGTTCTCTTGCATATAAAAATGGTCAGTGAACTGTTATGTATGTGAAATGTTGTTGGTACTCGATAAAAAGATTTTTTACTGTTGTCTGACTTGCATATGCCTTTCAGTATTAACTTAAGCAAAGATCTTAGGTTTTCCACTTTGCGTGTGATTCAAACCAAACTGCTAGGCAGATTGGGTTAGTTGACGTTTCATTTGCTTCTTTACAAAAAGATACACCGGCTAAGCGGAGCAAAATATTTTGTTTTTTCATCCTGAAAGCAAAGTTCATCAATGATTTAGAAAATAGCATAAAATTTATTTATTATCAATTATGTCACTTAAAAACTATTACCTTTTATTAACATTTGCTCCGCTTAGCCGGTATATCTTTTTATGAAGAAGAAAATGAGACGTCAACCAGTCCAATCAGCCTAGCAGTTTGGTCTGAATCACGCGCAGAATAGGTTGAAAACCAAGTTTCGGCAAATGGCATCTAAAGTTTATGACTCAAAAAAAATGTTTGCGCTGCTTTCACCTTTGGGGCATCTTAGTACCTGTAATGAACAAAATAATAGTATATTACACTACAAGGGCAGAAATTTGAGATTCCTGCACTGCGCGCAATGATGCCCGAGGCGTAGCCGAGGGCATCATGGGGTGCAGTTCAGAGCTCTCAAATTTCTGCCTGTGTAGTGTATACTATTTTTCTTTATACTTGGCCGAAAGTACGAAAAAAATTACATTTTTTAAATTTAAATTTTATGAGTACCAGCCTGACATCCGGCTGAGTACTGAGGTGGCTCTGCCACAGCACTTGTCTTAAGTACCGGTTTTACATAATAGCCATTGCACAGCCAACAGTCGCCAGAGTACTGGACGTGTCTTGTGATGACAATTATCACAATACTATTTTTGTCTGCCAAGTGTTGTGAGGCATTCCTTTTACAGTACCGATTAACTACTGACCCCATACTGCGTCAGTTCTGGCGGTCAGTACTTCTAAGTTGACATAGACGGCAGTCCGTCGAGAGTCGTCTAGGTACTGGGGTTGGTCTGGGCCGAAACTTATCTTAATGTCAGCGAGCAAACTTCATCAGTATCAGCCTGATATGCGGCTGAGTACTGGCGTCATATTTTCCCGACACTTGCTTTTCGTACTGCCTGAACAACGGAACCAACGCACGCCTGACAGTTGTCTGAGTATCGACCGTGTCTTAGATGAGACTTCTCATATCGTAACTATACATCCATTAAATTTGTCAGTTCTTGTATCTATGTATGGCTCTTTGATTGAAAAAAATTGTATTCAGATTCGTATAAATCGTAACATCGAAATCCTTTACGTATCCAGACTCTGATTGAAATTTAGTTACGGTTTACATTTTGGTCTGCCATTTTGAAATTCTGCATTTCGATACGCCATCTTGGACCCGTGACTTAATTCATGAATTTCGTATTCAGATTCGTTATCAGGGACTGCGAAAACCTATGGGTGTTGAGTTTCATCTAAATCGAAACGGTTTTTAATATCTGGTCCGCCATATTCGATTCGCCATTTTGAATTTCCTAATGTGCAGTTAAGGTTCGCAGTCAACGACATAAATAGCTTTCGGGTACGGAGTCTTATTCACATCACGTTACTTTTAGCATTTTCGGTCCGTCATATTGGCTCCGCCATTTTGAATCTCTCAATTTTGAGATCAGATTCGTAATCAGCGACCTCGAAAATACCGGGTGGCATATTTTTACTCAAATCCGTCTATATTTCTGTGATTGTTATACTCGAAGCAACCTTTATGAAAGTATAGTATCAGAAATCCATATAGTCGGTTTGGTCTAGTGGTTAGCGTGTACGTCCTTAGGTAGATAGGTAGTTAGGTAGTTAGGTAGGTCGATAGGTCTTAGGTTCAAATCCCCACACATCACTTCGCAGGGAGCATCACGGAAAAATTGTAATTGTGAAGGAATCACTTTTTTTCTTTTTTTTTATTAATAAAATAATATTACCAATATAATTAATATCATAACATATTTTTATTATGTAATATATAAATTTAATAATAATATGAATATTAATATTCGGTAATGTTCATATCAATTGTCCCGCCACTGGCTCGCTTCTGAAACTGGACCTCGGCTCCGTCTAATCAATGAACTCCGGCCCAAGCCTAGCTAAAAGCACTACACCAGTACTGTCAGTTAGTATTATGCCAATATTAGAAAACAAACTCTCGACCGGTGTTATCATTCCAGCGTTGCCCCAGCATTAAGTCAGTAATGATTCCGTACCTCCCCAGAACTAGTACCGACAACATTGGCAACTGTACTGCGCCAAGATATAGCCGGTTTGAAATTCGTACATGGGTGGGTATCGGATGATTTACGGGCATAATACTGGGACAGCTCTGAAATGATAACACTGGTCCAACGCTTGACGCGCAGTATCGGCGCGGTACTGGCTGGTGGTTCTGGCGAAGTGTTGCACCAGCATTGGTCCAGTACCAGTACCAGTATTGGTCCAGAATTAATTAACAGTACGGAATGGGTACTATGAATTAACACTGGTCCAACATTCGCCATCATAGACTTAACCAGTACTGTCAATCAGTACCGTGTCGACAGTATGGAACAAGCGTAGGACCGGTGTTATCATTTCCGAGTTGCCCCAACAGTGAGACACATATAGATCCGTATGTCCCCAGAACTGGGCGCCAGTACCGGCAATCTTGGCAATGGTACTGTGCCAAGACACCGCCCGTTTAAGATTCGCACATGGGTATTTGAACACTTCCCATGATTGTTGATTCTGTTTTAAACACTGTTGATATAAAAAAACAGTAAATGGCCAGTGGAATTAAGCTAATAACATAGTATGAACAAAAAATAAAAACGTCAATTAGAGGTTATGCCGCTCGAGTGTAGCAGAAGTCAATTTCCCGGCAGTAACACGCTGCGCATCCGATACGCATCAAACTATCATAGCGCATGCCCCGTTATTCGCGCGAATTCAAATATGATGTAAATGTTACTTGTTGCTTTCGAGACATCACACTGTCATCACATCGTTTATATCGCGCTTCACTAATTGTTTTTTAAAATGGTAAACAGATAAAAATTTATTTACAAATACGTCATTAATTTTTTTATCTACAGAAAGAAATCATTAAAAAACAGGCATATTACAGAAATCGGCAATTTTTCGGCTTTATGTCTAAGATTTTGAAGGTTCAGAGATTACACTTAACTGAACAAAGCTGCAGAAAGTGAAAAAAAAGAAAATTAATAAATTTAAAAAAAAATTGAACACCCTTAATTATTTTGCGTCAACAAAAAATCGGCCTTAATGTCCGCATATAAAAACAATAAATAAATAAAATACTTTCAAATTTAAATATAATATCCTGATAATTTTGTACGATTTTTAAGAAAGTAAAATATAAATAGTACCGTAGAACTTGGTCATTTTTGCGAATTTCGGCTTATAACTTTACTAACACATAGATTACATGGAAATGAACATTTTTAGAGAAAAAAAAATTCGATGTTTTTACATTTTTTACCTGACCCCCCCTTAAATTGATGCCTTTATATGATTTATTCATCATAAAGCTTATACAACAGCCTATTATCATCGTAGTCGTTTTACAATGATTGTGCCATATGACGAATCACGGTCTATTATCCTATTTGGTCAATACATCAATCGGATTTCTAATTGATGCTTCATCATCCCAGTGGAGGGGCAAAACCGACTATAAAACCAACTTACTTATCGGTAACGTCAAATTACGGAATATGTTTGAATGAGGCGATTTGAGGTAGCTGCAGAAATAAGTTTGATTTACCTTCCCCCATGGAAGTAAAGTATACTTGAGATATACGCACGGATATATAAATTATTGTTATGAATATAGAGATTAGGCTCTATAGGAACACACGGTATGACGATCGACAAACGAATACTTGATGAACTTCACAGTAAACGTGACAGAAGAAAGTCTTGACAGGACTTTGACTGCGAGCAGACGTGCGAACAAAAGCGTTAAAGATAAATAGAACCCTTTGTAATTAATAATATCCGCCCCACAAACAAATAACCGCTTTATGCATTCGCTCGATCGTAACATTATATACGCTATATATAGCGGTAAAAAGTTCTATATCCTCTGTATATCTGATATATATCCGGCGGATATATAACGGATGTAAAATACATACATTTTTTATATGTGGCGGATGTATGAAAGATATATTTTGTATATATTGCTCGTACATGACGCATAGAAGCTCCGTATATAATGTATGGATAAAAAATACAATTTTTACGCACAGTAAGTATATAGAAAGTACATTCTCTGTAAACAATAAGTATATGAAATATACATTCTTGATGTATAGCTAATATGTCAGCGATATATAATTGACATGTAATAGTTTTATCTATGACCGCCAAATTATCTATGCGCTCTTTCAATACAACCAGATTACTTAATCTTCTATTTTTAATGAATGGTGTGTTCGTCAGCGACGAAGAAATGTAGAAGGCAGATTTTTCGTGAAGTTCGATAAATACGACGTTTCCTCAAAAATATTTTCACAGCGTTTAGATGTTTACTCAAATCCCTGCCGCATCTCGTTATTCTAAGTATTTACTCATTGCATGTATGAAATGTACATTTTCATATATGAAATCAGTACATGATATATATAAAATATTTGTATAATATATACCGAATATCTTACATAAATATAGTCCTTATAGATTCTAGATATATTTTTTATACTACGAATGCATAAATATTATATGTTAGGCGCTTCGCGCCCGACCACTAGGTTGGTTTAGATTTTTTAAAATTATTTCGTTACTACTTCCGGCTGGGACCCGGTGCGATGGTCTAGTGGTCAGTGTACTGGCCTCTAGTCCAGAGCATCGATAGGTCGTGGGTTCGATTCCCGGTGCCGTCGATTTTCGACGAAAATATAAATACGGGCGCGATGAAGCTCCAGATGTATACATGAGACCCACACAGGTATTTCTACCTGTGGAGGTCACATGTATACGTCCGTGTTTACGTTCTCGATGAAACGTGACGTAGCTCCTGCTCCGTGAGCGTATAGCCGAGACCGGCTATATCGGCATAGGTTTTCCGCAGTTTCCCTATGCCCATGGCAGAAATGCTATGGCGAATGCGATATAGAGGGGGAAGTCGGATGCGGCCGCATCGGGGCCTGGTTACTGATCCGGACCAGACCCTCAGGGGGGACTGGCTACTGATCCGGGCCGATCAATAGGCATAATGCCTCCAGGCGGGGGGAAATACGAATAAAAAAAACTACTTCCGGCTGGGTGTAATACGTTGAACGTAGTTTGTTTAACTCAGTTGAATGATTCCTTATAAAAATATTTCACATTCTAATGATTATAAGTTCCTAAAGTGCGTAGAGACAATTTTTCTTGTACGAGAATACCATAAAAATTCACTAGTTTATTTTTTATTGAATTTAATTGATTATAGATACAAAAAATAAACAACAGACTTATTATTATTAATAATTTAATTTGCGTCGGCAGCCGACTTTATTTTTCTGCATCACATTTGTTTAACCCTTCATATAAAAAATAATGTTTTTATAGTATGACCTTCAGTGTGGTAGGTTTTATTTTCGATTCGAACAGAAATCGGCGGAGAAAATCGCGAAGTTATGTCATTTCTGACCGTTTTTCAAAACCCTTACACGGTACCTTATATAACTTTGGGCATGCGTTACAAAAAAACTACGACTTCAAAAAATCTGAAAAAATTGTAAAAGATTCAGCTTGGCTTTGCCTGCAAGCTTGCGAAGTTTCATAGCGATCGAACAGAAACGTATTTTGGTCAAAATATCCTTAATGGTTTGATTATTCATCATCCATTACGAGTGCTTCAAAATAAGGCACTCCGTCAAGACAAAAGAAAGTTTTCAGCTTGATAAAACAATACATCGATTCGGAACGTTTATGGAGCATTCTCGTAAAACCATCTTCGAGCTAATAACTGCAACGTCTATAGCCTGTTTGAGATTTTTTTCCGGTAGCAACACGTTGATATAAGTGATAATGTACACTTTCAAGGTAGAGAGAGTGTGGATTTATTTATAAGCATAATCCCTTTCATAGATAATATTTTTTCCTGCTTGAACTACCCGACATCCATTCTCGCGTTAATTTGCGAGAATGGATGTGATTCGAAAAACCAATACCAACTGCTGATATGTTCGGTTATTTGAAACGATTCTTGTTTGTCTTTACAAATTAATGTCATCGCTTCCGAAGAAAATGGCAGTAAAATGTATAGATGAAGATATCTCTTCGTTTTACGGTGAGTCGATGAAGAAATGATATTTCATCTGAGAAACAGTTCCTTTTCAATGTTATATTTGTTAATAGAGCCTGATGAGTAGAGCCAAATTTAATAAAAAATATTTATGCATAGTTTTTGTAAGAAATCACAGTAACTGAAGAGGGGTTATTACACCACTTGTGTTTAAAATTTCAACTCGATACATCGTGCTGTTCGAGAGTTATGGGCAATTGAATATTCATACTTACGGCCATTACAAATAAAAATTGTATAATAATAAAAAACAATCGATGTTATATACAGCTATAAAACATCGTGGCAAACACCGTTACATCTCATTTTGATTAGGTACAAAGTTCTGCTTTACTTTCTTAACTTTAGTGGAAGTTAGAGCGAAAATCTAAATTTTTCAAAAAATTTACATTGGTGTAAAATCCGAACCACTTTACCGATCATCACGAAATTTGGTACATAGTAGCGGTGTATGTTATTTATAGTCTATATAACTTTTCAATTGATTTGTTCCGATTCGACGAGATTTAGCAAAATAATTTTTTTTTCGAAAATTCAAATTTCTATAAAATCCGAACCACCTTACCGATTTTATTTAAATTTAATACCAAACAACATTGAACGTATCTCCAGTTATAAACAACTATTTAGCCAAATCGGCAAACGTTGACGAAAGTTAAAGTGATCACGG
>OZ019980.1:471417-524307 GCA_963970395.1 Ephialtes manifestator
TGGTTTAGAAAACCACTGGAGATGTAGGGATGGATGTGCATGTGTGTGTGTGTGTGTGGGTGTGTGCGTGTATGAATGTAGGCGTCACTCAAGATTCAAACTTACATGTCTCAAGAACTGCTTTAACAATCGGGCTGAAATTTAGCAAACATGTAAAACAGCTCCACGACGATATTTGTGGTAATCTTCAAAAAAATTTCAAAATATGTTCCACTTTTATTTGACCTTGCAATTTTCGAAAAATGTCTGTCCGTTCTCTAGCATCCGCAAATTTTTAACCATTGACCCAAATAATTTTTTGTGAATAAAACTATGTTAATTAAAGGAAGGTCGGTATTGAATTTGGAATGAATCTGTAAATAAGTTCGGCTTTGATGGGATTTTGAATTGAAAAAAATATTCGCTTTGCATACCAAATCAACTGAAATTTTCTGCAGATGAAAAACAATATTCAGCGCTGCTGCCTACCAAATTTTGTCGTGATCGGTAAAACAGTTTGGATTTTATGTGATTTTGAATTTTTCAAGTACTATATAGGTAACGAAAAAAGTTGCAACATACATTGTTTCCTCGTTTATTTTCATTGTTTACAAAGACTCTTCTATGAGGAAGCCTAAAGTAATAAATAAGCTTATTCATAGAGGTGGCTTTGTGAAAAATTAAAAAGTAATGAGGAAGCAATGTCCAAAGTTCTGCTTTTCAAGTTTTTTTTATTTATGCTAATGATTAATAACGCATAAACGAAGACACTAGTTTAATGACTCATCATAAATTAAATTTTCGATGCTCAAAATTCTCCGCTTCAACCCTCTACGTAAAATATCAGTATTCTTCCATCCCACAAATATAGCCGGACTTCCACCGTCTGGATTTTCACAAAAGAATTCATGAAAAAGCGCTTTCAATCGCTAACTAACCTCAACCCTTCAGGATTTCACAAAAATTCAATGAAAGGGTTGCCTCCACTCATTTTTTCATGGAAAAAAACCAGAAGAAAAAAAATAGCAGCTAATAATTATCACCTCGTAACGGTGAGGTAAGAGTGTGAACGGTTTTTACGCTGCAAGGGAGGTAGAGCATTCGATTCGACGAGAAGGAAAACCCGAGCACGAGTTACAAGTACTACCCAGAGCGTTTCTATAACGAAGTTTTCGGGCGTCCGCTCGTCGTCTTCCTTGTTGTCGTTCTCGTCGAATCGGAAAACAATTTCGAGCTCGTGGACTGTGTGCCGGGTTGGGAATGGCTGCCGGATCCCGGAAGTACCGCCAGCCGGACGCCAAAGGACCAAAGAAAGAGGAAGATGAAATTGAAAAAAAAAAAACATACACACACTCACATGGAACGGTAGAAAGCAAGCGGACGGTTTTATTTTCTGGATCATGCTCGAAAACAATGATATACGCTGCTGTTTTCTTTGCTGGTATTACGTCGGGACCTCACGTTCAGTAATGTAGACGACCAGAAATCGGATTCGCACTGACGCTGGGTAGCTTAGCGGTAAGATCACTACCAACAATTCCCGCTACAGAGACTTTAGTGCCGAATACTTTTTGTGGAAGGTGAAAGTAGCGGCAATAGCTAGGTATAGTAAGAATGAACGTACAAGGGTTCTTTGCCGGAGTCTATCGCACCAGTGAATCGTAGTAAATAGATGTCTTTTAGCTGGTCGTTCGCAAGACAAAGAGGATGACCGCAGACAGAGGAAGTAGAAAAAAGAACGAGACAACACTCTTTAATGTCACTACAGACTTGTCCCGAGTTAAACATCTTAGATAGAGGGAACTAAATTGGTCAAAATAATGCCTGAGTCAATTCAATTCAGCGCAATCGGTGCAGTCGATTTAACCTCACTGCAATGTTGAACATGGTGACATTCACAATAAACTTGAACCAGTCGTAACATGTAGTTAAATCAACCCATATTCTTTTCAAATTTTTTGGGCTTTTCGATAAATCACTTATTATTATTTTACACTCTCATTGAAATCTGCATTTCTCGAAATGCGTGTACATCGAACTTCAACAACGTTTCTCCTATATGTCTTTCTATATCTCTTTATTTTTTCAAAAAAACTGTAACAACGATCAAAAACTTTTACTTTTCCAAAAAGGTACTTTCTATACTGATCCTAAGGTTTAGTACTTAGGTGGATGTCCATCTTTGGCTTTCATTTATCTAAGTTCTTCTTAAGTACTGGATTGTGTGGATGCGTGGAGCTCAAGTCATACTATCATAAAAAGATCTCACTGCTGCCATATCGCCGCCATATCATGAATAGAAGAATTTTTTCAGGTTTCAAAAACTCCCTCGCAGCTTGATTTTTCTGTCCATCATCCCAAGCACTGATTATTCTCAGTCCCTTCTCAGCCTCCAAGTCCTGATTTGATCAATTCCCAAGAGCTCCCATGTCCAGAGGTAAAGAGGGTGGGATGTGTTGTGTGTTGGGGTTACTTGAGTGCGTAGCGTCGAAGAGCCGGAAAGCCAAATACATATTTTTCAGTGTATACTTGCTCCAGGCTGCGATTCCATAATACTCTCGAGGCGGAAATCCACACTTTTCTATATTAACTCAGATTTAATGAAATTCCACTAATTCAAAGAGATAATTATTCTAATGGACAGTTCGTCAAAAGGGTAATAAGTTCAAAGCCAATTCGTAATTCTTTCCAATTCACATTAATGAGTAAAAACAATTTTTATTATATTATAGCATATCTTTATTTTATTATATATCTTTATTATATATCTAAAATGTTATCAACAAATCGATGAAAGAAAAAAATTGTTCAACAAATTTTCCGAAAACCCACATTTTTATATACTTTTTCAGGTTCACTTTATACCCCAGTTTTTGTTTATTAGCACTCTCTGAAGCCTCTGTCTCACACATACTTCCTTTTTGAAGAAAACCTGAAAAATCTCAATTTGTTTCAATGGCTGTTATAGAAGGTTTTTCATAAGTACCGACACGAGTCACAATGACCTGTTAGTTTAAAATAAATATTCATTCATTAGTGAATAGTACGGTTGAATAGAAACAGCATTGAGAAGAATTCCATTAGGAAGACTGCGATCATGCTATGAACCTGCAAGACTGCTGTCAGTCATTTACCGAAGCGCAGTACAGTGCAGTGATGTGAGAAGCCAGCAGTGACAAAACATTATCCCGGAGATCCTGCGGGCATAACTTCACCTTAACGGCAGCCCGGAAAATTTACTTCGGTACGTGTAAGTCGTTTGTGCATAGTGTCTCGGACTTATACTACGCTAGGTACTCTATCTACTGCAACGGCAGTTTGTATGGTATAATGTCGGTACCGAAGCAGCTCCCAGCCGAGCTTGTGAAATGAGAGACGATCGTGACGAACTCACGATATACTCAGAGTCGTGGCAGAGTTCTCTCTCGACTCTTCTGCCTCTTCTATATAGAATGACAGGGAGATCCAACGAAAACTTTATGATGCTTGCAACTACGAATAGCCGGGACCGGCACCACCGTAACCCAGGCGAGTCGGGTATGGCTCAACATAATATTGTAGTTACCGCTGTGTCGAGGTCCTCACATTCACTCGAACCCTAGACCTGGTTTTCCTCGTTTGTCCACTTCTCCAGCAGCTTTCCATATGGATCACCGACGATAATTTTCGCGCGTGTTCTTCTCAAGAGCTTGTGCAGATCGAGTTGACAGGAAACTCCGTCACGGCGAAGAGGATGAGAAAGTTTGGAGCCCAGCTATACCTACTATACGTGTCGGTGTAATAAGCTCAGCCTGTCGGCCTGGGCCGTCACTCTATGCTGTACTAGGAGCAACAACCAACATCTACATCAGCGGTTCATCAAAGTTAGGTAGGGAGCGAGTTTGATTGCATTGTGGGGTGCACACGTCTCACAGGCCGTCGCACAGTTCCGCTTGTACCGTATTTACGGTACATCGCGTATATAAATACCGTGAGTATTTGTCAAGGTTCAGATAATAACATTGAAAATATTACGCTCTAACATTGGCCCGCCTGGAGAATATACAGTGGGGGAGCGCAATTTTCGCTTTTCGGACGAAACGAACCCTCGCGATCCCGCACGAGAATGATCGAGTGTCGGACGAACACACTGCGAGAGACACGGATAGTTTTCCAATAAAACTTTCCTCGTCTCAGTCGACCCCTCACCTTCGCGGGTTACCGTCCCTTTATCCCTGTCACCCCGAAAATCTATCTCCGTCCCTTTTATGTTCACTCCGTTTTACGTTCTCTCATATTCTCCACTTGCGTAACGTACCAAATGTGTTGATCTTGGACAAGTGTCAGTTTCCTGGAATATTAATCCAATACTCGCTGAAAACTTTCTCGACAACATATGATATCAGGTAGGTTCGGTAGCGCTGTTTGAAATTAATACTGACATTACATTTTGAAGCAACCAGGAATTGGCCTTACAGTCTGGTTGATGTGGTTGACATTTTACCAACATTGCTTCCGCATGTTCGAAGCCTTGTATTCGTAAAAACCGATAACTTTGAGATTTTCATGGCAGTATTCTCAAAATGGATTCAATATCGAGAAAAGTGGTTTAGAGAAAATTTCTGGATGTGTGCGTGTGCGTACGTTCTGACTTACATCATACATATATCTGAACCGATATGGTGGTCCAGTGGTCAGTGTATTGGCCTCTAGTCCAGAGCATCGGCAGGTTGCGTGTTCGATTCGAGTTGGCGTAGTTTCGTCGAAAAGAAAAATATGGGCGCGATGAAGCCCCAGATGTATACATGAGACATACACAGGTGGGTTTGTATCTGTGGGGCTCACATGTATACAGCGGTAGTTCGTATTTACGTTCTCGCCGAAACGTGACGTAGCTCCGGTACCGTGAAGCGTTCTCGAGATCGGCTATATCGACATAGGTTTTGCACCAGTTTTCCTATGCCCATGGCAGAAATGCTATGGCGAATGCGATATAGAGGGGTAAGTCGGTTGCGGCTGCATGGGGGTCTGCCCGAGTAGAAATTCAGCTACGGGGAATATCAGGCCCTAGCGTGGTAGCCGGATTTAAATCTGAGACCCCTGCCTGGCAACCTTATACGGGCCTTGCAGGAAAGTAACGCAGCGCATGGTCAGGGCCAGATTAAGTTTTCCAGATAAGGGCCGGATAGAGGCTGCCCTACTAAGCCCCTACTTATAAAAATGACAAATAAATTACAAAGAATTATCTGTCCTCATCGAATTCGATTTATTTTGCACTTTCTGTTGGATATTCGAGCTTATTTAGTTTTCAATACATATTAATTGCTGAAAAAAAACACATGTAAAGTTATTTGCCGCTGGTGGGAATCGAACCTTGATCCTCTGGGTGACAGTTCTGCGCCTTAGCCTACTCGGCCATTGACATCTTAGAAAGTTTATATATTTATTGTCTATTTGAAGTATACTTAAAATGAAAACACGTCAAGAATGTACATCCATTTTTGTAACACGTGCATGAACAGCGGTGCTTTTCATGGCAGTTTTGCGGGCCGAAAGTGGCTAGTTTCATAGCAGTGTTGAAACGATAGGTTGGTATCTTGGTATATTGGCATGCGCAGTTCGCGATTCCTTCACTTTCGACCCTGCTGTTTCATTTTCGACCCTAGGGTGGAATGTTGGTAAACTAATTTTTGACTGTTCGTCCCGCAAAACTACCATTCAAAGCACCACCATTCATGCACTTGTTACAAAAAATATGGCGTGCAACACGAGCCAAAATTGGCGTTTGTGACTCGTGTGATTGCAGCCCTCGCTTCGCTCGGGCGGCAAACCTCGCACTCATCGCAATCGCCAACTTTCGGCCCTTGTTGCACAATGTACTATTATTGTGACTACGACCGAAATATTCAAAATTCAAACATGATGGGGCGTTCACCCATCCAGGTACTGGCATTTGACGGTCAGTACCTGGATAGATTTCAAAGGAATTCTAGCGGTACAGTACCGTAAAACGTGAGTTTCAGCGAAAATTTCGAATACTTCTCGATGGGATAAAGATGTGAAAAAATCCAGCACATGCAAGGTGCTGAAAAGATTGATTTTGCATAATAATTATTTTTTAATGTTTTTAACGAATGCCGTATCTAGCCCTTACACCAACCGGATAATGTAAATTTACGGCATATAAAGAAAAAACTATGCCATACGAAGACCGTATGCGGATCCGACCAGGGAAAGTAAAGGTAAATTGGACAAAATCTTGGTCCAAATGCCACAGAAAGATCGGATGCGAAACGGATAAGGTCGATGAATGGCATATCTATATGAGGTTACCGTATGTAAAGCCTGACATTGGCCTGATCCGGTGGAAAGACGGCATTTTTAAGGTAGAATGCCATATCTCGGCCTTACATGGACCTGATGCGGTGAACTTACGACGACCCCTAAATAAGGTTACCATACCTAGCCTGACGTCAGCCTGATCCGGTGGAAAGACGGCATTATTAAGTACGAATGCCATATCTCAGCCTTACATAGACCTCAGCAGGTGAATTTACGGCGGCCCCAAAGAAGGTTAACGTACCTAAAACTGATCTGGACCTCGTGTGACAGCAGGCATGCCTGATGAAATTTCTACTCGGGTGGTTATTAAGCCGGGCCAGGCCCTCAGGCAGGACTGACTACTGACCCGGGCCAAACTTGTAATAGACGGAATGCCTCCAGACGCGGGGAAATGCAGCATAACAAAAAACAACAAACATTCATATAACTCAAAGATGACTACAATATGACCAAGGTGACCATTATTATGCTGGTACTTCTCCTGTGTTTTTAAGAAAAATAATTAACAAAACGAAGCGTTCAAATTTTACACACTATTGAAATTTCATGTTCATATACGTAGAAAAATAAACGATTATATAGGCATCAAGATCCCAAATTTGTTAAAGCAACCAACTAGTAGCTTAGGTAAACTAATGAATTGTTTGACTACCAATCAAAGCGTGCAATTAATAAATTTGTTCGCCTGTAGTATGCTTCCTTATTTCCTACTTAAAAAAGAAAGTTCTATCGGGAAGCTCAATTTTGGTGTTTAAGAATGAAATGTTTGAACGTATGGAATGTGCATGTGCATTTGGATTTTGTTCCAATCGGCCAAAAGATTCAAATTTAATCTCATTTCAGCATTCTGGAAAAAGTCTTATGACTCCTTCACTGTTCCAAGCATTGAGAATAATAGAGTAGCAGTAGCGCCCAGTCAAGATCAGACAAAATCGTCGTGTGAAGGCAACATTTATTTTCTTTTTTAGCTTGAAGTCGTGTTGCTACCGCGACTCTTGATACCGGAGCTGAATTTATCTACCGTAACGGAACGAAATACAACCGCATTGTTTTCCTGTTATACTGACAATAAATCGCCCCTGTCTTTTGCGAATTTTCACTCCACAATATTCTTGAAAGCTTAAAAAATGATAATTGAAAATCTTATGGGAACTATTTTTTTTAACTGATTGTTTAAGTTTTAACCTTCGTAAATCAGCTATCGATTACTCTTACAATTTCAAGGGGCAGATGTTGACCGTCCACGCAGGATCAAAGCTTGGATTTCTCTGGACCTTGAAAACACCTATGAATTTTAAACAAGATTACCTTCTTGCCTGTCCTCTGGCCTCCCACAAAATAATAGAAAGTGGAAACCTATCCCCTTCCAAGCTTTTTTGTATCTTCGTCGTGCCCTTGCTTTGGTCAGACACGATTTTTCGGTCGACTCACCATCGGGAGAGCTGCGGTGGTGATCGCCATCGTCATTTCGTCGTCGCCAGCGTCTCTGCAGAAGCGATTTTTATTCTTGACCACGAGCGACTCTTGGATATTGGACGAGCGACTGAACGCTATGGAGTAGTCGCCCTCTTGAACGAACTGCCTCCAAACGGAAATCCTTTGCTATACTTCTCTCTACCGATATAAAAGCTGACGTTATTTCGCTCTCCTATACGCTGGAACTGGTACGTGATTCGTGTCCATCGAGCAGCTTCGGGGCGGACGTCAGCCGTAAAAAAAAAAGATAATACACAACTGAAGTATTTATATTAACGACTGATTTCCTTGGGTCAGTCTTTATTCGATTGTGCCACGATGAAAGAAAGATTGAGAAAACTGTTTGAGTATGCACCAGCAACGCAGTACATTCTCAAGTAAAAAAAAATATTATACGTCAACTCGAAATCCAAGTTTCTACTTCTAACTGAACAAGTTCCCCTCGAAATAATAAATAATAATAAACCTCGTCTCATCAGCTTCAGACGTAACATCAGTCATAGCACAAAAATTGTTATTTTAGCGTCCTATGCACTTTTGAAATTTGTATTGACCTTGAATGAGAAGCATCTGAAGCGACGACGATATCTTTAACACCATTAATGATATGAGTTTCTCATGCAAACTGTTATTGTACCATTACGGTCGGCACTTTTTAGATATTTACTTAATACTCTTTTTGGGCGGACGAAAACATCCTTGAATGCGATAGACCAGAATAAAACGTGCAAATGCGATTCCGGGTCAAGTATAGTACGTTTTGATTTTCATCGGGTTCAAGTAGAATCCAATCAAATGATAATAGCGAAGATACTTCTGAGAGTCTCTGGCGAAAAGACGTTATCCTATCTTCCGTTTATTCCGTCACGCTTGCAACAAAGTTCGAAAACGGAAAAATATCGTTATGCTCCGAAGCTACTGTCGACAGCAGTTTTCGTCGTTGACGCGAGTTGGCTAAGCGCCAAACGAAGCTGCTGGTTGTTCGTTGTGAGAAGGGCAGGAATCGGAGAGCGCTGTACGAGGAAAACGAGCAAGCTCGGAAGCCCGTGCGTGATGAGAGGGTGGATCGAAGGGGTTAGCTCGTAGTTGTAGAATGAATTGAGTTTATTTAGCCTCGGCTACTTTCGTTTTACAGTTCTCATCCGTTGTACAGTTTCCATTTGTTTTACATTACATACCATTTATAACATTTCGCTTTTATGAGACTGACTCCTTACTTATTTCGACAATTTATTCCTAACGCCACTTTCCTTATCCGCTTCACATACCGTCGCTACATTCAGACTTCACATACTCTATGAGACTCACTCATCTTGAACCATTTCAGTCGTTCTGCTTCTTAAACTTCGTTCGACATTAAAATTCCATTTGAAATTCAACATACGTTAATAATTTCTCTGTCACTTTTGTTTGGGCTGACTTAATGGCTACTTCACTTCTGGACCGAGTATTAATAGATAAACCAAAACGTCCCGACGCCGAATGGCCGGTCGCGCCGAAATGGCCGTACCGAATCGGTCGCGCCAAAACGTAACGTACTCGCCCATTGTCGGCATTTTTCCGTGAGTAGGGACTGTAGGAGAAATGCAGAATAGCGAAAGATCTAGTCTCGTCGAGTTAGGAATAGCGTACTTCGACTCGACGATAAATTAAAAACGAAAATTAATGTTGACTCTACATGAAGATTGAAATTACTGCAGAACGGCCGCCATGAAAGTCATGCCCGTGTCATTACCAGGAAAATGAATACCATCACTCGGCCAGTGATGAGCCGATTGTACGTCCCTATATAGGGGGTCGTTTTTATTTGGCAAATTAATGAAATAATAATTAATGGAATTGTTACGTCCTGGCTATTTTTCCTAGCATAATTAATAATCATTTAATTTCCATTCTTTCCAATATTCAATCTCAATTTCTGTCAATGTAAATCCGTTCCGCTATACCGTGCTTCGTTCATTGCGCTTGAATATTTTCGCTGACCGCACGTGTCGTGCGTTGTCAGCATCTTTGGGCCCTCGCGCCGTCCCCGAAAACCCCACTTAAACTCCGATTCACTCTTTCATCATTTTTTTCAATCAATTTCCAAACAATCAACATGTCTTAAATACAATATTTTAAGCGCTTCAGCGTCGCGTTTAAGTATAAGTTTCTTAAAATAATCGACTAATAATTGTCATAAACAGTGACAATATAAGAAGTTTAACCTGTTAAATTGGTGTTTTAAACGCTGTTAAATTCGGTTAAATAAATCCACATATTTTACGCGTGATAATTCGAAATATTGATTTTAATCATTAATCGAACCGAGAACTCCCAAAAATATATCCTTTTCCAACGTCTCGTTAGCTCGGGACGTAACCGAAATTTAATTCCGTTTTCAGTGGTTTTAAAAGAAAAGGACCTAGATGAAACGTGGAAATTTGTTGAAATATTCATAAGAAGATTGGAAAGTATAAAATTCATGACGAAATTTTAGAAAAATTCCAGAGAGAATAGTTTCTCGACGAAATTCCAGAAGAGATTTTCGATGTTTTATTATAGATTTAAAAATCTCTTTATTGTGGGGTCACGTATAACTATGAAACGCTATCGAGACAATCAAAAGCACTGTAAAAAAGTTGTTGAAAAAAAATACGATCTTGGTGAAGCCTGCGAGATACAGATACATAGACACAGTGAAGTATATAGTCGTAGTTATGGGATAATATTGCAGAGGTATATCGTTTATGGTATGGAGGTGACGACCTGCTTCGCGTCCTCGACTCTATCCTCTATCGTAAACGTCGAAATTGTTGCAATTGCATCGCCGCGCAACCACTGCAGAGAGCACGCATTCGATAGCCAATCTTAGGGTGAAAGTCGGCCTCGACGTTTTACGGTAAATCCAAGAGAAATGTCTGCTGCTCCACTAACTTCGTCCTCCACTACACAGATTTCGATGTGCACGACGAACAGATAGAATCATACCTACAACTGTACGGTAGAAATAGAACAGTATTTTGACTATTTATTTGACATAACGACAATAAATTCATACGTCCGCAGAACAATAATTTTTTATTGTAGTATATATTTCGACTTGGTAAAAACTTGATTTTAAGGGGAGGGAGTCAGGTAAAAAAAATTGCATTTGAAAATTCAACATCATCCAAATTCTCTTGCATATGAAAATGACCAAACTATATTGTTGGTACTCATATGAAGATGAAGAGGCGGACTTTTGCAAATTTAAACAATGAATGAAAATGTTTTTTTTTTATTTTACGCACTCTAATATACACATTGGAATATTCATTATAAAATGCTGAAATGTTGTAAAAACAAGGTACTCTCATGAGGGTTGAAAGAAGAATACATTTTTAGCGGTGCTTCTACGGTAGTAAAACCAAGGCGTTAATAAAACCAGACGGCGGATCGAGATTTTTTATTGCAGCGATATGCGATGGTAACGGAGAGCTACAGAGGTTGCAAGCCACAGAAACGCCTTGTTGCAATTCATACAACCATCGACTGTAGCACTACAGCCACTACTGCTGGAAAGATAAAGCCTGGCGGGCATAAACGCTACGTCTCGTGCTCTGTCTTGGCGCCGTTGGGCGATCACTGTAGTAAAGTATAGAGAGAACTTACATATTATAGCCGGAACGGGCGTGAGAACCGTTTAGATCCCGAGAAGCGGGCTGTGCATAAAATAGGTATTCATATTTCTTGTCATGCCTTTTTCCCCCGCCCATTTACTACTGCGTAGCTCTGTTAGTCTCATATACAGACAACAAACTATATAAATTCGTATAAAAGCCCCTTACAGACCGAAGGTAAGTTTCCTACGACTCCTTGCCCTCATCTCTGGCTCTATCGCGTCACAAACCTAACAAACCAGCTGGTTCAGCACGCGATCGTTCCATTATTTCGCTTCTAAAGCTTGCCGACTAAGATTATACCCCTAGGATCATGGTTACATTCAATAGAATTTATCAGCAATGTCATCCTGTCAAAACGCTATTTCCTCTTTCAATTAAAAAAAAAAACAAATCTTATCGGAATTTAATAGGCTTGACTGAAACGATAAAAGAAAAGTATAAAGCTCTTCTAAACTTCTATGAAACATAGTTGATCTACTAACCAAATGATTATTTATTTCACGAAAGGTGAAATAAACAATTATTTGGTTAGCAGGCTAGCCAACTTAAATGAATAGTATAATACATAATTATAAACATACATTATGTGTGTTAAAGGGAGGGACTAGTCACATCAAAATATTTTTAAAAAGTTTTTTTTTCATCAAATAAATTCAGATGCATGTAATCTATGCTTTGTGAGAGCCATAACCCGAAATTCGCGAAAATAGCCAAATTGTACACAACATATTACTTTTTCATTATTTAAAAATTGTGTTAAAAATGGAATAATAGACCGAGAGAGAATCGATCGAGTTGAAAAAAATCTGCCCTCTAGTTTGTTTCTCCCGCGCTTTCAGTTTCACTTACGGGCGCCCTAGAGAAAAATGCGGGCGCCACCTGACGGAAAAAATACCAAGCACGAAGGAAAGCCTCATCATGTAGCGGTCATCTTTACTTCATATTAAACAACGGCCTTTTGCTGGCAGACTGTCATTTGGCACTACGGAATTGTTTATTGCGCGTGTAATCTTACAAGAAAGCCGTTGACATTCTATAACGTACAATTTAAAAAAGCATAAAATGTCACATGAAAAATATCAATGAACGATCAAACTGAAAGTAACGTGTATAATGAAAATCAGTGACATATTCATGTGTCAAAGTGCTCTGTGATGACAATAATTAATTGGAAATTGTGTAAATGACGTAGTGTATGGTTAATTTTTCGGTATTGCGAGTGGAAATTGTAAAAATAAAAAAATTAAATTGTATATTTGATGTCCAGAGGTACAACATTTTTTCTCTCATTCTTCTTATGAATGCATTAAGAGTTATGTTTCAAAGTAATTACTGCAGCGAAGAAGTTAAAAAATGCTCATAAATTTCCTATAGCTCATCTGCAATAGTCGGAAGATTTTGTTTAAGAGCAAAAAAATCTCATTGTTTCAGCGGTGAAAATAATATATATAAAAAAATAACATTAGTAGATAAACAAGTGAGATATCTCATAATGAAAATCAGAAGTTTTGATGTGACTCCCTCCTCTTAATTCTGTGTGAAGCGCCAGTGAAGCATTCTGAATGACAATCAGTTGAAAGCAATGACGTATAATTACTCGTAATATATACTATATTGCAGAAACTTCAGTAGCGTATTCGTATTACAGCTTATCAACTCGAATAAAAAAATATTTCCACTTAATCTGTTTTCGATGGTGTAACAGGCGCCGCGGGATTGTGTTATTATTTTTTTTCATTCTCTCCTATAATATCCGGAATCCTTTAGCAAACACGTGATAATGGTCCATGTGCCAGACAATAATGAGATCAGCCCTCCCTGTTTATTATCGTTCGACGAGAGAGCGCGTAAGAGGAAACTTTCAGGGTTTATCCGATGCCGTTACTCATCCTCATCCCGCAGTGGAGTTTTGCGATGCAGAAACCCGTGCCGTTTTATTTTTTATTCCCTTTCTATACTCCTTCGTGGCTTTTTTCGGATACGAGACTGGGCTGGATTGTGCAGAGCCTCCACCCGGAAAGCCGAGGCATGATTTTCGGGTAAATGGAGAGAAAAAAGCGAGGTTACGAGCCAACCTCGGGAAGGTTGATATTTATGGAATTTTTAAGGGAGAAGCGACCGAAACGAGCTGCTGCTCCCACCGCTACCATCGTTTGCGAGCACCCCGCCCTACTCTCGCTTCTAGCCCGGCACCGGGCTAACGGAACTACCAATAATAAATGAATCCTCGCTCTCTGTTGGTACAAAAACTTGTCCAATTTACTCAAAACTCCCTCGTCTTTCATGATTCTGAATCCTTTGCCCTCACGCCTTCACTCTCTATAGACACTCCGAGTTGTCGCTGCGGCAGTTTTACAGGCCGACAGTTTTAAGTCGGACAGCTCTTTTTGGGGGCTTTTGGTCGATGTGTTGGCGAATACAGGGTGCAATTCCGGCACGGTTTTTTTTACCTCTCTTCGATACCATAGACAACTGTTTTTTCTGCTTCCTCATAGAAGAAGCTTTGTTTTCGTGCGCCCATTTTTTTTTTTCGATTTTTTTATGCCGGAACACTCAAAATGGTCTAAAACGTCGAGAAAAGTGGTTTAGAAAAAATGCATGGTTGGATGTGCGTGTATGCGTGCGTGTGTGTGGCTATCACTTAAAATTAAAACTTACATATCTCAAGAACTGCTTTAAAAATCGGGCTCAAATTTAGCAAACATATGAAGCAGGTCGACGGCTTTGTTTGTGGTAGGTAATTTTCAAAAAAATTCAATAATATTTTCAAATTATATTTGACTTTGCAATTGTCGAAAAATGCCTGTACTAGGTTGTGAACCTCAATAACCTAAAGAACCTAAAGGGCAACTAAATTTGCGGAAGCTCCCTAGCATCTGCAACGTGTATAAATATAGAGCGAGGCTTGGATTACGAACGACAACAAAGGAAAGAGATGAGGATGGTTTCCACGTAACAGCTAATGATGATAAAAATGTCGCTAACTGGAGCGAGTATCAAATTATCCATAACTATTTTTCATTGTTATTTTTTATTGACTAAAGTTTCAATCAGTTTTAGTTTTATTAATTCTCATAAACCCGTATAGGAAATGCCAGCAGTTACAACGGGGCCAATGATTGGGCGAGTACTGGCTACCAACCGATGATAGCCAGTATTGGTTGACTATCGAGCCATCGTTGGGGCCAGCAGTGGCCCGCGGCCGCGACCAAGTAAAAACTGCCAGCATTCTGTCACGTCGGCCCATTGCTGACAACCAGTGATGGCCGATAGACGTGTACCGAGCATGGGCTGCTGCAGTTTTCCACGGCTGGGCCATTGCTGGTGCCGATGATTGCGCCATCGGTACTATGAATTCCTACAATATCCTGCAAGTCGTGGCGGGCGAGAGGTGGAAATTACGCGCCAAATTTTACAATCAAATTTTACATTGTCTTAGGTCCAATACGTTTCTCACGTATGTCAGCCAGTCGTGGGCAGACATGGGCCATTACCCTCATGCCAATGATTAACATAACCTCAATATCGCGCACCGTCGGCACGTTAGCGACGACCAGCATAAAAAACATATTTCCTTCCCTACCATTTAAACAAGATTTTGCTCTTGAAATTTTTTGTATCGGCCATTTTTTATCCTTTATTTTCAAGTTTAGATTAGTAATGAATTATCTTAAGAAGCCTGAGTACTCAATTTTATCAAAATGAAGTCACTTTTTATATATTAGCCGCCATATTGGATTCAAAAAGGCTCTGTTTCGTGTTTCATACAAATTATATAATTTATTGTCATTTGGACGGCCATATTGGATCCTCCATTTTGAATTTCTGAATTCAGATTTGAGTTCTTTAATCAGTGGCTTCAAAAACATTCATGTACCAAATTTTATACAAATCCATCTGATGTCTCTGTGATTATTATCCTAGATCCCCCCAAAAAACACAATGTGTAAAAAAATTGAAACAAGAACATTTACGTGAGTGGTATCAACACCCCAATAAAAAACAGTGTTTCAAAAACTTGAGCCATAAAAAATGTATCAGCACAAAAAGTTGTGAAATAAACTAAAAATATCTGCAGCAAGTCAAGTACATGTTGTTCAACACATATATATATATATATATATATATATATATATGTGTTGAACAATATATATATCTCTCTATATTATAAAAAGATCTCGCCGCCGCCGCCGCCGCCGCCGTGTCCAGAATCGAGGGACTTACAATAATTCGGGCTCAGGGCTTGGCGGAAGGGGGGGGGGTACCCTACGGGGGGTAATTTATAATATTATATATTATAAATATATATATATATACTAGAATTATATATTATAAATTCTAGTATATATATATATATACTAGAATTTTATTGTGGCTCGCGCGCTGCGCGCGCTCGCAATCGCCCCCTACCCAAGGGTGCCACCTCCGAAGGGTGCCCCCCCCCCCCCAAGGGTGCCCCCCGTAGGGTACCCCCCCCCCCCCCTCCCCCTCCAGCCCTTCCGCCAAGCCCTGAGCCCGAATTATTCTAAGTCCCTCGATTCTTGACACGGCGGCGGCGGCGGCGGCGGTGTTTTTTGGGGGGATTTCAACACTTTTTGCAAAGTCTATATTGAATCATCAATCCTTGGTTCATCCAAAGAGAATAAAAGAGGATAACATTTTATAAAAGTAATGTATTTTTCAAATAATTAATAATAATAAAGCATTGATTTAGTTTAAGTTTTCTACTATAAACTACAACGATCTTTCCATATTAGTACATTTATAGAATTGAGACTACAAGTCTCCTCAAAATCCTAAAAATCCACAGTCAGAATCCTAAAAACACTGCCACATTAAAAAATGGTATAAATATCAAGATGAAAATTGTAGGTTTTTTTTCATGGAGAACTACAAAATCAACAATACAGATCATTTTGATTAATGTCATGTGATGTGTGCTATCGTTATTATTTCAGGACCTGTATATAATTAAGACTGACAGCTTTCATGTCTTTTCTAGGTGACTTTGTTACTCTATTTAAATTTAGAAAAAAAATGTATATTACAAAGGTCACACCACCTCTGTTTGTTTCAATAATTTATCTTAATTAAAATTGACTTTTTCCTGGACAATGTTAAGAAAGTGCAGATTGCGAAAAACATTAATCCACAAATCCAAGTTAAACCCGAATAGACATTAACTTTACCAAATTTATTTAAAAATGAAGCTTGTTACACATATAAATTTACTACACTTTATTAATTAATTTTTTCTCAGTTCTCATAACTTCACAGCTTCACAACTTCAAAACTTACAGAAATCACCAAATATAAATCATCTTTTTTACTGTATGGTGTTGGTTGCAGGTTCGAACAAACTATAGTACACAAATTTCAGTTAATTACTGAATAACCACTGATTTTTATGAATATATTAAACAATGAAACTTGTTACATATATAAATTAATAAAACTTATTACATATATAAATTAATAAAACTTGTTACACATAGAAATTGAAAAACACTTTATTATTCCTGTATCAGTTGTGATAACTTGTCAAACCAAGCGACTCAGCATCATACCAAATGACTTTGGGAGATTACGTATGATTGAATTATGCTTAAACAAATAGAAACCACTAAATTTTACCAGATAACATTAGAAGCTTAAGAGTAAATAATCAACCAACAAACATAGAAAGTCACTGAATTTAGTACATAAACAGACAATATGGCTAGATGATGTTAAGTGTCATTATGAGGTTGCATTAAAAAACTGGATTACGCAAATCTCAGTTAATGACTGAAAAACCACTGATTTTATTAAGTTTATTAAAAAAATAAAACTTGCTATGCATATAAATTGAAGAACACTCTATTATTAGTATTTCTGTATTAGTTTTGATATTTAATTTCACCAAGAGGCACATTATTTCACAGCATGTCATTGGGAGCTTGAAAGTCAATCACAAAGTAGCAAAAAATTTAAAAACTTTAATAAACCTTATTACACTATAAAAATTATCACGTATCGGAAGAACAAAATTCTTCTTTTATTCGTGAATAATAAAATAGTCTCATTAAAAATCGGGTATTATGTTACATGATATTATAAGGTTAGGATACAAAACTAGATGATTGACTAGTTAAGAAAGCTTACAAATAATAAAGAATGACTGAATTTATTGAAACAGTTAAAAACCATCACTGCATATAATAATAATATCATCACTTTTCACATCAGAAGATACAAAATCACTTTTCTATCACTTTTCACATCAAATGATTCACTGGTGCCAATACTAGGAAAGACTGATATAACCTCCGAAACTAAGTGAATAAGTAAATATATAACCACTGAATGTCAATAAAATAGTAACACATTTATATATTACTTCTGTTTCAAAAAAATATAAATTAAAATTAATAATCTTATAGACTCCCGTCTGTGCGAAAGATAAGATCGCGTCTGTGCGAAAGACAGGATCCCGTCTCTGCGAAGCTACCATCCCGTCTGTGCGAACTAGGATCCCGTCTGTGCGAAAAACGACTGAATTTTTTTAAATATTTCAGACAAGTTTCGTGACAATCACGATATCAGTGTACTGAAGAAAGGTACGAAGGTCGTTTTAGTCTCAAACGAAATATTTTTTGCTGCAGTATCTTATTATATCTAAAAAAATCTTCAAAGCGCTATCATTTGATCAATATAACATATTAACCTCGAAAAATAGTGGCTAAAACGAGTTGCTTCGAGTAAAAGATACTGTGGCAGCGTCTTGTAAAATGTACTTGTCTCAAGACGCTACCGCGTCTCTTGATGCAACTATTATGGACTTAAAGTATAAGAAACCCACATAGTCGGTTTGGTCTAGTGGTTAGCGTGCAGGTTAGGTAGTTATGAAGTTTAGGTAGGTCGTATATGTCGTAGTTTCAAATCCCGCCAACATCACTTTCCCGAAAGCTATCGAAAAAATTGTATCCGTGGACGATTTCCTTTTTTTTTCAAATGATAATAGAATAACATGATTAAAATTATTGGAGACGGTCCGTTAGGAAATATATCTTTTTAAATTAATAATTAATTACTAAATTGATTATACTGAATATTTCCCGCCGTTACTTGCTCAATACTGGCCGTGTTTGTTACCATTCCCGGGCCGCATTGGCTCCCAGTACCTGGTCGTGCACATCTACCAGTGCTGGACCGAAGTTATCATCCAGCAGTCAAGCCAGTGCTGCACCAGTGCTGGTTACCATTGCCGCGCCGTTGCTGGAAGGCTGGCCGAGCATTGGGCCGCCAGCACTGGCCCAATGCTCGGCCAATTGTGAGCCCCTATACGGGAACCAAGATCCAAGGATACCAAGTAGAACCTTGCACATACCTTCCTCATTATTTTTCGCTTTTTATAAAACTTCCTTTATGGGGACCCCAAATTGATTAAAATACTTCCTCATAGAGTTGGCTTTGTAAAAAACGAAAAATATTGAGGAGCAATGTGTCTTCATGATTTTCCGATGACCACGATATGACGCGCATGAGACAACTTTATGACAGGTTACAAATTGAACTTATAAGTATCCCACATTCATTCGCGTCACCGTCAACGTTTTGCTTATGCCAATTGTGGTTAAAAGCACTTTGTATAACGTTGGTAAGGAAACTTAGTTCTATAATAACGAATTTCATATATCAATAAAAAATCAATCACGCTGCGAGGTTGGAAAGTAAAATTTAGTTTAAAAAAATGTCTTGTCCTTTCTCATACAAAGAATAGCGTTATTCGTAAGTATAAAAAGATAAGCAGGTCGCATCACTAATGCTATAATTTCATAAAGTGTCGAGAACCGCAGCATGGGAGACTTTAGTAGGTCAACGCTTTTACTGTACTTTAATGCGTTATTGCTGCTGGAAGAGCGATCGAGAGAAGAGAGTGGAGAAGCAACGAGACGAGAAAATTTCCAATAATATATAAATCACTTGAAGAGAGAACTGCTGCAAAACTTGTTCAATTTTTCTGCAAGCATTTTTCCAGCGTACTAGTATTCCTTGAAAGTAGTGTCCGCTTTGCCACTAGTGAACTAACACATGTACATCGCGTATATGCACAAAACTTCAAGTTTGGCACGTGACGCAAATAGCTTTTTCAATTTGTCTCTCGCGTGAGCGCAAGAAAAACCACACAGTTGAAAAGTACATTAAGCTTATGGTTAAAATTTTTAGTTATATTAATACTAGAGGGGTCGCGCCCCCCTGCGCGCTTCGCGCGCCAACCCCCCCCCCCCCCCCCTTCCGAAATCAGAATCTTCAAATACACACTACAAAATATTATCGTTTCTACACCACTATGAAGTAGATAATACGGTGCATTCATTTTTAATACCCGATTTAATATCTGAAGATTTTTAATCGAAGCTTTACTTTACGATACCATTACAAAGAAAACTCGGTTCCTTTGCAAACCGCAAAACCTCGATTAAATATTTCGAATTTATTTTTTACAATTCCATCACCAACATGATACTACTCGTCAGAAATTCTTCTATCCCTCGGACTTCGAAAAATCCGGGCTTCGGGGGCCCTTGAGAGACTTAGAAAAATTTGGCCACGTAGAGCATACATAGGGAAGGACTTGACATGGAATGTCCTATAGGCCTATATATATATAGGTAAAACCATACATGGGGGGACTTGTCATGCAATGCCCTATACGCCCATATCCATAAGTATCTCTCCATTTATAATAAAATCGCCCTTTGTTTTTCTTTCCGAACGTCTTTTGTTTTACCTTACGATTGTATTTTGTTCCCATTCCATATCGTCCTTTCTTTCCCCTTCAGGTCGTCTTTTGTTTCACGTCCCGATAGCCTTTTGTTTTTTCTCCTGATCGTATTTTGTTTCACTTGCCAATTGCTTTTGGTTTCCCCCCTGATCGTCTTTCGTTTTACGTCCCGATTGCCTTTTGTTTTTTCTCCTGATCGTGGAGTTAACCACTCCGTGTGGTTAGGCCCTCCAGATCATCCTTTGTTTCCCTTCATATAGTCTTCCGTTTTTCCTACCGATCGTCTTTTGTTTTACCTTACGATTGTATTTTGTTTCCCTTCAATATCGTTCTTTGTTTTCCCTTCCATATCGTACTTTTTTCCCCACCAGTTCGTCTTCTGTTTCCCCTCCTGATCGTATTTTGTTTCACTTCCCAATTGCCTTTTGGTTTCCCTCCTGATCGTCTTTTGTTTTACCTCCCGATTACCTCTATCCCACGGGAACCCCACCTCTATCCATCGGGAACCCCTCCACTATCCCACGGGAACCCCTCCACTATCCCTCAGGAACCCCTCCTCTATCCCTCGGGAACCCTTCCTCTATCCATCGGAAACCCTCCACTATCCATCGGGAACACCTCCACTATCCCTTGGGAACCCCCCTCTATCCCTCGGGAACCATCCCTCTACCCGAGCCCTAGGGTCAGTACTTGGATGGGTGACCGCTCCTAGCTCAAATTATTCTAAGTCCCTCGATTCTTGACACGGCGGCGGCGGCGAAATCTTTTTATAATAAAGAGAGTCCCTCGTATGAGTCAACCCCCCAAGGCGTGAGCCCCCGAAGGCGTCAGCCCCCAAAAGCGTCAGCCCTCCAAGCGTCAGGGCGTCGGTGTCCGGAGGGATATCTTTTCATAGTATAGAGAAGATATAAAAATAAGAAGTTTCGATGCATAGACCATTATATTCAATTTTAGATACAACAGGTAGGGATGGGGATTTATTTAATGAAAATAAATTTCAAATACGTTCATAGCTAAATGAATTATTAATTGTCCATCTATTAAGTCAATCAAATATCGACATTTATTGGGAAAGAGAAAATTCATCTAAATTGTTTATAATTATTGTAGAAATGGAAAAATTGTCAGTTTTGCATTATAATTTACCATAGTTATATTAAACTAATTGACGAAAAGGTTAGAACTCGAGTAAGGAGGAAATTAATTTTAGACTTCTATGACGGAAAAACATAATTTATTTAAGAAATTAAATAATTAAATAAAAAATTTAATAAACACTCGTGTAGTTTATTGTTGATAAAAGACTCAGGTAGCAAAGTATACTACTCTTGGGGTCATTACGTTGCATAATTCCCTGCTATCGAATCATACATAATTTGTCGTTCCGTCATTGTTTTCCCCGGGGATAGTAATCATCATGTCATTTTTCGAAATCACTGCACGTCTATGACAACTAAGCGCAGGACATTTCCAGGATGACGAGAATAGGGCAAATAATACACCTGTGCCACTCCATTGAAGTGAACGGACTAGCGCTCGGTGAACGAGAGGTGGCTATCAGCACATCCGGATAATCTCTTAGGGTAAGTTGTAGACTTTGCAGGTCGTTCGCGACGAGTACTAGAAATTTAGCACAAGTTTCCTTGTGCAATGAAGTTAAAGTACGACCGTACCTCGTAAATACAGCCCAGAGATATACATATCGAAAGGAAAAAAAAACGAGCATTCGGTGTATAAGCTATTGGTGATGTAGTCGATGTTTGGAGCTATTTTCCGGAAGCTTGGCATACTTCCCCCGAGTGGGGTAAATAGTGCTCTACAGGCTTTCATGACTCGGAGCTGAAATAGATTAATGGAATAGCTTAATAAGTGAGTTAGAAGAAGTGGAAAAAGCGCGCGCACGAGAATGACGAAGGCTGGAACGAAAACTCGCGGCAGAGGCTTATTGTCGTGAATGCAGCAACGCGAATGCAGTCGACAAGAATACTATACAAACGAACGATACGTTTCAAGCATCAGGACATGACTATGCGGTTGTGGGCATGATAGCGATACTCCATAGTGATTCTCTGTTATTGCCGCACGTTCTGCTGTTTCTACCTAGTTCTGCTGTCGAGCATGTTTCAGATTCGGACAGAGAAACTAGGAGAGTGCCGGAGAATCCGCGTGTTACAGCGACAATAGATAACAAGAGGACTCTATACTTTATCATATCCCCCTTCCAGCAGGTGTATATTCAATGGAGCAATTTCAATACTGAAACGGATCCTCCAATAGTTTATTCGTGAAGTTGCTACTACTCTTCTGATGGCGTATCCACCATTCGCACGTGATGTAATTTTCCGAGAGTTCTAGGAAAATAAATGTAGGTATTCCCTGCAGTGAAATATAACCCAAAAAATACAATGTGCAAAAACATTGCGACAAGTCACCCTAGCAGAAATAGTGACCAGTTTTTGGCAAGGGCCACGCGAGTTAGCCCTGTATATTGCCGAGGCACTCGTAAGGAAAAATGGCGAGGGCCTCGTCTGGCGTGTAACGCATGTCATAGCCAGCCACTCGGCTGGCTGACTGCCGAGTATATGGCGAGTTTTCCTTGGCAGCAGCTGGCGTGGCTCATTTTCGAGTAAATTGCGAGTTTTCCTCGACAGTAACTAGCGTGGCTCATTTTCGAGTCAATCGCGAGCTTTGCTTGGCAGTAACTGGCGTGGCTCATTTTCGACTCCATATATTCTATGCGTAGCAATATTTAACTAACTTTCATTCTGGTATGAGATGACAGAGAATTCCTTAGAAGAGAATTGGACTGTGCGAATCCAGCTTGGCTCTGTGTCGCAGCCTGATTTCTATGATAGGTGCAAAATAAATCTGTTACCAGAAGTTCCATCCGATTGTCGACAGTTTGATGTAGAGAGTTCTTTACGTTGAGAACGTATGAACTTCTGAACTACTCTGTGTTTTCTAACACGAGCTGATGTCAAAACTCGTGTCCGTTCTTTTTTGTCCATCATATTCTGTTGCTACTTTTGATCTATATATCTGTATAATGTATTAAATTTCATATTAAATATTGGTATATTATTGAGCCAGTCAATTTATGATGGAGAAAATTTATTATTAGCGATTATACTAGGTAACAGTCAAGACATTTTGATACAGAGGAAGCGAGTTTCTTGGAGGTTAATTATCGATCTATATCACAGCTTATCTGCACTTATTAGAACAATACTTGTCAAACGAAACATACCTTGAAAAATTATATTACGTCGTTCTTAACTTTACCGTCCAGACGCTTGAACGGTAACGTAACCGAATTAATCCCAGCTGTCAATGGACTTCGTTCTTCGATCGTGGACTTAGCACTAACAGCTGATACATATGCTTGGTAGCGATAGACAGAGCGCTGGCGAGGCCACCTCGTGGAGCAATAGGTAGTGACTTACTACGCGCGTTCGCCAGCGGCACGTAGGTTCTACTACCGAATACAGCACGCGAGGCGCTCGCGAGGCACTCACGAGTCTTCACTCGCGAGGCCATCTCGTGGAGCGATAGGTAGTAACTTACTACGCGGGCTCGCCAGCGGCAAGTAGGTTCTACTAGCGAATATAGCACGCGTGGCGCTCGCGAGGCACTCACGAGTCTTCGCTCGCGAGGCCATCTCGTGGAAGAATGGGCAGTGACATAGCATGCGTGATGGCCAGCATCTCGTGGGACAAGTTGGCGACCCGATCAAGCCTGTGCCTCGCTAGACCCTCGCCAGCTATCCTGATACTAGCACAGCTAGGATAGCCCTCGCCAGCTACTCGTGTGACACAAGGCAAATCCGAGTACATTTCTGCTAGGGCACTTACGCGAGTGGTACGCATAAGTACAAAATTGTTTTTATTTGTTTTATTTTTCTAGAATCATTTACATGTCACGACCACCAGACTCACGACGCACATCTCCCAACGCTCTCTTGACCGACAAAAGAACGTTGAGAGATAGTGGCGTACTGCATCAGTATTTGGGATGAAGATTGTCCTAGGAAAAGCGAACACCGTGAGACAAGGAAATCTGCGGAACATTACAGCAGCATCATCCTTAAGCGAGGCATCGCGGCGACGAACGACCCGGATTACCGCGGCCACCGATTGTCGTAGACTATACGCAAGAGTTTCGAAATCCGTCGTTCCCGGGTAGAAAAGATGAGGAATCCAGGATGGATCCTGGGCAGTCTAGGATGGAGTCTGGGCAGTCTAAGATGGACAGTGAGATGGATCAAATTCCATTCTCCATTCAGGACGACCTAAACTCCATACAGGACAGCCCAGACTCCATCCGGGATTTTCACGCGGGTCGTCAAGCTGGACTATTTTTACGACAGGCCAATGAACACTCTCGTTACTCAAAGGAATCCGCCGGGCATGCTTCTCTGGGCCCGGTGCTAGTTTTGGTGAATCTGGCACGTGCCACGACACATCACTCGTTGGCTGGACATGCGTAAGAACAGCACTGCACAACATTTTGAAACTGTGTCGAGTTTGGAAATTATTGGGCATTGTATTTCCTATTGGAAAAAAGGATGGCCGTTTCCGTTCCGTTTTTTCTACTACCCAGGATCGTCGCATAATTAAGAGGTGGACCAGTGCAACTTTTTCCAACGCTGATGGTGTGACGCGACAGATAATTTTTATGGAATAGTATTTGTTGATTAGAAACCGTGGGAATTATAGTGGCTCCCTGCCTAACACGAGACGTAAAGTCCTTCTATTCACTACGCCATAACAATCTCGCGGGTTCTGCTCGCTTCGTCGTCTTGTCCCTCCGAGAAAAATTAATAGTATTCATTATTGTTTTGTTAAGCAATTATACCAGCTAGATGGTATAATTGCTGGTTCGCCTTCAAAGAAGCTATCTTTGTTGAACATTTGTTATCGACACTTTGTAGTTGTATTTTTATTATTAATTACATCGAGTTATATTCAATTTTTTTTTGTTTTTCGCAATAATTTTTTTTTTACTCCCACCTTATACACCCCACTATTTTGTCTCTTCGACTGAGTAGCCGAAACAAGTAAAATCGCATCATATTAATCACCTCTTGGGTCGTTTAGGTGAGAATAGAAATGGCCTAGCGCCCTAGCGGTTACCAGGGATAATTCTCCCGAATTATCTCGGAGTAAAGATTCGTGTCTCGAGGTTTAGTCAAGTTTATGTTCTGAGCCTTACTCACTCGCAGAGAAAATCATCAATTAAAGTCAATTCTTTTAGTATAGAACACCGCGACGTGATCTATTCTCCTTTTATATCCTTCTTCCGTTTATAGTAACAAGGCCATGCGGAGGTAGGACAACGTAATTCGTCAATGTCAAGGAGTGCCTCACGCTGTCGTCTCCCACTGATGACCCAATGCCACATTTACCACTCGTATACGTGACGTTTCACGAATTACCGCGAGAACCCAGAGTAGACGGGATACGACAGCATCGGCAAGGTGTTGCAATCGATTTCCGATTCTAGTCTATGTGGACACGAGTAGCAGCAACCGAGCAGCGGGCAGTCCGTATTAGCCAGCCCTGGCGAACTCGCCTTATTGACGTCTCGACGATCCGACCTGACACAGCACCCCCGGGGCTCGTGCTCACCTCCCTGTACGACAGAATCCATACTGTTTGCTGTGGATGAGACGTTTCAAGGATTATCGTTAATATCTGCTCGAGGGAAAGCACCAAACCGCTATATCTGATAGTAGACGATGCCGCATCAGGCGGGCCAACTGTTAAATTCCTCAGCGAAATCATTCGATGCAGGAACAAGCATCTTTCGCAACTTCTCATTCGAATTTCGATTGTTCATTAGATTCCAATTTAGGGTAATATTTTCACATACTAAGCTACAAAAAGCCTCAATCCACATGACCTAAAGGTGTTCTTTAAAAGTACAATCATTGTTTCTAATCTCAGTCAATATTCAAGTACACGACAGCCCTTCTATCCTACAGAGGGTCCACTCACCACATTCGTTCGCACGCACACTCTGTTGGGAACACAGCCTTTCCTTCACATTTCGAACGTTTACACTGTCTTTCCACAATAAGTACGTGCGCAAACTTGATTATTCACGTTCAGTTGACGGTACAAGCTGGTTATTCACGTTTTCTAAGAGAGACGTTTCTATCCAACACAAATCGATTGTATACATTCTTGTCTGAACATATTCGTTCCAACCCGAGCTATTTACCGCACAACCAAATTATCCACGTGCCCGTTAGTACTCATTTCGATCCATCACATAGTTTTTCAGCACATGCCTACACTGTTACGCTATCGATCAGAACTTACAAGAGTATCTCACGCGGATAAAGTAGACGCGGGTCGACTATTAGTTATTAATTATTAGTTACTGGTTTATAGAACAAATTGACTTGCATCGTTTATTAGTTATTAATTAGTAGTACAACTGGTGTTACGTGAGAAACACTTCTCGCAAGCTAAACTGATCAGCGCTCTTCTTTACCCGCGTGAGATATTCACGTAATGTGCTATCCACTGGCAAGGATTGGCATGTACTAGAAAACTACAGTGTTGGATGGAATCCAATAAATCGAAATGCATAGATACTGGCATGCTGATAATAATATTGAGTGGTAAATAGCGCGTGTCAAAAGGAATATGTGCAGCCAAGAATGTGTGCAATTGATTTGTGTTAGAACGAAACGTCTTTCTAAAACAATGTAAATAATCATCTTGTATTTCAAACTGAATGTGCATAACAAAGCTTGCGCACGTAGTAATACGTATCCCCATATAGGATGGTACAATTTGGCGAGCACTGGGCGAGTATTGGCGGCCAGTCTCCCAATAACGATGCGGCAATGGCACCAGCAACTAGCCCATTGCCAGTATAATCGCTGGATGATAACTTTGTCCTAGTGCTGTGAGGTTGTATAGGTCCAATGCTGGCGATCACAGCTGGCAAAAGCTGGCCAGTCGTGGTAAACTATGACAGCCATTACTTGACGAGAGCCCGTTGAAGACCCCTGATATCGAGCACAGAACCAGTCGTGGTAAAATGCTGGCAGACTTTACTTGTTCGAAGACTACTGGCCACTGCTGGTAGCCAGCAATATCCCAAACGTTGGCCAGTAGTGGCTACCATCGCCTGGTAGACATTACTAGTTACGTCACGTTTCATCGAGAACGTAAACACGGACTACAGCTGTATACATGTGACCCTCACAGGTACAGATATCTGTGAATCGAACCTGCGACCTACCGATGCTCTGGACTCGAGGCCAGGACACTGACCACCAGATCACCCCATCGGCTGTACTACTATAAATTAGTTGTGTATAATCTTTATTTGTATATGTGTTTGTTTTGTATGGAAACGAGAGAAATAATTTTTTTCTGGTGCACCGTATGTTTGGCCATACATAACTTCACTTCGTTTCTCTCTTATATCGAAAATTTTACACGATCTTACCAGATACCGTACCATTCATTTTTAAAATAGCAATTGGTAATTAGTTCAACATTGTAAATATCTAATTCTGGATTAGCTATTATATCCGACTAATTGGGCGATAAAACTCTTAAGATCAATTAAGTCTGTAAGAGGATATTCTTAATTTGCATTTTTCAGTTTACTGGAACTGAGCATTGCACTAACTTGACTGGACACTGCAGAATTCTCAACATTTATCATAATGCTTCAAAGCGAACTCAACAGTTATCCTTCGTACGTTTTCAATACTTAAAATCATCGAATGAAGTTGTAAACTTACGTCAGAACATATCAAAGGCGATTATCATTTCTGTGACTGAAGTTACTATTGCTGATATTAGTACTACTCCGCCGAGAGGCTTATGATAAGGCATACCTAAGGCATACGGAAATTCTATTCCACTCGATGTCTTTTCTCTCTGAAAAGACGTTGAGTGCAATAGAATTTCGTAGACGAGCCCATCACAACCGTCACTGAAGCATGTCGCTGACTCGGTACATCGTTCACTGCTGAAATAGGGATAAGCACAACGGGGCAATCAGCATATATGTCCGTCATCACCAACATCCCACGGGACCAACACACGTTGACAGGAGAATGTACGTCCTCTGGTTTCTCTCTCGTTTACCATCCATTTCATTGTATCGTCCTCACGGTCTCTATTCCGATAACATACATAGACTTAGTGACATAGTACGTATGCCGTTAACACACAGGAAGAGGGAAAGAACGTAAGGAGCTCGAGAAGGATAAACAAACTGTAGTAGTACACTCTCCATGTTCAGCAGGGAGAACTAGAATAGCAGTTACCCGAGCAAATGGTAATACCCGGTCTCCACGCCGATGCTCGATGACCACAGAAAGATATCCGTGCGGCGGCTTTTATGTCTGGTAGTCGTTGCTGCTGTTAGATCTTTTGCTTTGCCACTCTTGTATTTCGAGGAGTAACCTTCACACGACAACCAACAATTCGAGATCTCTATTCGAAAGATCGTTGAGAAGCGAGACGATGGGATTTCCTTCCTGTATGTTTTCGTATGTGTTCTTTTACAAAGGTGAAGGTGAAGAGTCGTTAGACCCTCGTAGACTACAGTAAAAAGAGGAAGATCCGGGGATACAGTCGCTGCTGAGCAAGCGCACCCACTTCGGTCCATTTGCTTCCATCTATTTTCTTATCGTTTTAAACCTCTAAATCTTACCGGGTGAGTAAGGAAGCAGGCGAGACGAGAGCTTTTCGCTTTTCCTGGAGGGTCCACTTGGTAAATAGGGGGCGGTCGCGTGACGCGCTATCTCTACTACTACAACAACTACAACTACAACTACAACTACAACTACAACTACAACTACAACTACAACTACAACTACAACTACAACTACAACTACAACTACAACTACAACTACAACTACAACTACAACTACAACTACAACTACAACTACAACTACAACTACAACTACAACTACAACTACAACTACAACTACAACTACAACTACAACTACAACTACAACTACAACTACAACTACAACTACAACTACAACTACAACTACAACTACAACTACAACTACAACTACAACTACAACTACAACTACAACTACAACTACAACTACAACTACAACTACAACTACAACTACAACTACAACTACAACTACAACTACAACTACAACTACAACTACAACTACAACTACAACTACAACTACAACTACAACTACAACTACAACTACAACTACAACTACAACTACAACTACAACTACAACTACAACTACAACTACAACTACAACTACAACTACAACTACAACTACAACTACAACTACAACTACAACTACAACTACAACTACAACTACAACTACAACTACAACTACAACTACAACTACAACTACAACTACAACTACAACTACAACTACAACTACAACTACAACTACAACTACAACTACAACTACAACTACAACTACAACTACAACTACAACTACAACTACAACTACAACTACAACTACAACTACAACTACAACTACAACTACAACTACAACTACAACTACAACTACAACTACAACTACAACTACAACTACAACTACAACTACAACTACAACTACAACTACAACTACAACTACAACTACAACTACAACTACAACTACAACTACAACTACAACTACAACTACAACTACAACTACAACTACAACTACAACTACAACTACAACTACAACTACAACTACAACTACAACTACAACTACAACTACAACTACAACTACAACTACAACTACAACTACTACGACTACGACTACTACGAAAGGAGAGTGCGGGGACTAAACCATAACTCGCCTCGTCGGGTCGAGAGACGGACACTTAGGGGTAGTTTTCTTGGAACACTACATACTGCTACTCTTGTTCCTCGTCGTTTCTTCCTTTTCTGTACCTCTTATTCTACGGTACTCTCTATGTCTACTTTCCGTGCTATCGTTCTACTGTACGCTCTGTTCGACCATTGCGCTTCCATTGGACCGAGGCAAAGACTTTAAAGAAGGGTCTGTTGTTTTTTCTCTCTCTTCTCCGACGTAGCTGGTCTCGTTTCCCGGTTGTACTCTATTTCTTCTATTCTCGATTTAGCTGTGGCCTTTCTCGCTCTCGCCTCTCACTTTCGCTTGCTTAGCCTCAGCCCTTCTTTTTCTTCTCTCGGTTCTTACTACTTTTCTCGATCGTACGATCACTTTCCTACACGATTCTATCGATATATCTTCTTCTTTTTATACAATAAAACGTGCTGCTATTACTCAACCCGGTTTTGCTCCGTTTCCCTTTTTTCTATCTCGGGAATTGTATGTTTTCGTGTTGAAAACATTAAATAGGGGCGACTGGGGCCAGTAGGGCCAAGGGAAAGTAGGGTCAAACATTTAAAAATCATCGGTTATATGGAACGGCTTTGCCCTAAAATAGTCCGGGATGGAGTCCCGGATGATGTCCAGGATGGAATGTTGGCAGTCCGGGCGGGAGTATCAAGCGGATTCTTAGGAAACTTCGGGTTTTAAACTGATCCCGGACTGCATCCTGAACTATCCACAAATCTCGGCTGCCCAATCGCAGAATCCATCCTGGTGTCGATTTTGGATTCTCTCCTCGACTGTCTTACACTTCATCTCGGACTCCATCCTGGAGAGCCCAGACTCCACCCTGAAGAGCACGCACAGGTGTCTATCATTCAATTCGGATAATTAGTAAATAATATAATGTATGTGACGATCGAAATCTCTAATTTTTATCATGAATCGAATAAGAATCGTTAGACACGGGCCAATCTGAATACTTGCGATTGTGAGTATTATATTATTTGTCCACGGTGCCATTTTGAATCAACTAGCAGGCTATGGAGTAAATCATCATGGGCGTCGTCGTCACGAAAAGGGGGTAGAGCGGTACGCGGATTATCCATAGTAAAATTGGCGTACTATGTAGCTCGTGTCCCTGTGTTACTCGTCTTCAGTAAGGGCGAGCTTCACAGGGTATCCACTGCAGACGTTTAGCAAGAAGTTAATTCCCGTTTAATGCAGTCCTGGTTAGCATTGCAAATCTCCAGGGAGGTAGCCGCCGCTGACTCCTGGTTCGAAGGTGAGAAGGATGAACGGAAGGGGCAATGAACCGTATGGCAGTGTCGCAGCGAAGCCCAACAAGAAAAGTGAGGGTGGATGAGAATCAAGAGCAGAGAGGGTTGAATCCGTGCCTTTCGAGTCGACCTTTCTGCTGGAGACTTCTTCCCGCCGTTGCCACAGCTCCTTCGTCTCTCTTTCATCATTGCGTCGCGGCTTTCTCGCATTTCTTTCCATCGTATTAGGGAAATTAAGTGATGTCTCTCTGCTACAGCGAGTTTTTTTTCCCAACTGCTGTATAGTTTGTTAAATTGTTCATCAGACATGGTAAGACATCCAAATGACAAAAAGTGACTTGTTCCTTAACGTCAAGACTTTTTCACCGAAGAGCAGAACGATTAGTCACGCGAAAAGCTACAATTGCGCTCGAAAAGAATTGGAAGAGGACGGGATGTTTAATTTTTTTTTTGTTCGAGAAGCTTGGGATCGGAAAAACGGAACTTCTAATCTCTTTTAATCGAACGGTTTGCAAGATTTATTTAAAAAGTTGAATCTTTTAAAATATACCTTTCACACAAGTCCTTCACTCCTTTTATATTACCATACGTAACGCTCCTCTTAACAGTACAATACAAAGCCTTTATAGCCCATCTCTCTCGCTTCGCAACTCGTTCACCGTTACACATCTGCTTCGCCGTGCATAGTTACTCGCCTTCATTTCACCCGTTCTTCGCACTCCGTCGTTCCCTCTTTGACGTATAGCCTGACCACCTGCATACAGTGCACACCTTCTTGCGCATACCTCGATCACCATTGTCAGTTTCCCGACCCTGATACCATGGCTGCCCTTGTATACCATGGTACCCCTTACACACCATGGCACACCTTGCCATCACCCATCTCTCTCACCTTCCACTTTACTCGCCGTCATACATCGCCCCTCGACCCGCGCTCGCCTCGCTCACCGCACGGTCACATTTCTCGCCACCCGCTCACACCTCTCCTCGCCCTCTTCTCTCCTCTCGTCTCCTGTCTTCCGACTTCCATTTCCCACCCTTGTACACTATTCTTTCTCATTATCTCTCTATGTCATTCATGCTCAAGTCTCTGCTCTCTCCTATTCCTTTTTTTCTCTCACCTATTCCTTGTTTGCCCTTAATACTTTTCCTCTGCTTTTACCAAAACATCCTGGATTCATTTTCGGTGCAAAGATTGTCCACATCGTGTTGATTATTTAATTTTTATTTCGTAACAAAAATATTATATTGCACATAAATTCGGCGAGTATAGAATAGAAGTATTGTGTTATACGTCGACTATTGCAGTGTTCTTTATGTAAATCTTGGTTCAAACTCGATACGCAAGCGTTTTTATTCCGGTTCGTAGAACTGCATTGTTCGATTATCCAGCGATGAATTTATTTCCACGGGAAAATTCCCAGGGAATATGTATATTGTTACCCGTGCCACGGCCAAGCTTTCAACGGAAGTTTCGACAACCACATATAGTGAACTTAGCCAACGGTTGACCCTGCATACACGACGTATATGGGGGATTCCAAGCCAACTCGATAAACACGATCCTTCATATTTTAAATTAACTTATTTCTATTCTCCTGTTACTGTGTCTTCTGAACATTCATTTTTTTACTACTCTGTATTCAGTAGTAATAGTTTCAGAACGCATTGAGATACGGAAAAAAAAATTATTCGATAAAAAGGGAACTTCAATACATACCACTTTTTTTTTGTTTTTGGGATTGTGGTCAGAGATTTTAAGAAATATTCGTTATGGAGTATTTTTTGTTCACTTTTGACATTGACAGAGCCCGACGGCAAGGTATTAAATTTATCTTGATTCATTCTTAACCATTTTTTTGGATTGTACAAGGTAGTGAAATAAGAATAAGTCCAATTAAAAATATGTCACGCCAGACGTTCATCGAGTTAGCTTGGAATCCCCCTTATTCGCACACATACAAAATACCAGCGCTAGTGCAAAATCCGATCTCTTCGATTTGATAAATTTAAGGGGTACATAGCATATGTCTCACCGTGTGTTTAAAATTACGTACATGTATCGACAAAATATGCTAACTGTGTACGCAAGCGCAGTCGTGCGTGCTTATACCAAAACATTATATATGTATTAGTGTATACAGTTCGCGTGACGCTGACAAGCCACTCCTTAATCAAATAACCATAATTTTATGTGAAACACCGACGTAGAGATGACGAATTGCCGCTACTCCTAATACATTTATTTTTTTCCGCTCTTACACTCATTTCATCTCATCTGTTATGTTTTCCGACCTCACAGTTTATTAATATTTATGAAAATTAATTAATTTGTGAATAATTTTCGATACGACGGGCAACGAAAAATAAAGCTACAAAATACTACTTTTCCTAAAAAAAATTGGTCTGTCCGACTGCTCATTTTTCAAAGTGCTTACGCGTCGCAATAAGATTTATTCAATTGATTCCATCGATATGTGAATAATTTAATACAGAGTCTACATAATCAGCTAAGTTGATTAATTCTGAAAGTCTTGTACATTTATTCCTGATTATTATCCAGATTTAACAAAACTACCTCTGTAACAAATTCTAGTGAGCAATTTTGGTTTTCTCACAATGAAAAAAAGTGAATGTTCGAAATTAATTCTATGGCTGTTGACACTCATTGCCAGTCTAGAATTATATTAACACGTACAAATCTCATTTATAACTACATTTACGTGTAAAAATGCACTTCAAAATCTTGAGCTTTACACTGAGAGAAGAGTTTGTTAACAGTTAACAAATATTGGTTAATTATGGCGAAATGAACCATTTAGTTATTCTTGTTGAATCTCGCTTGAGCTAAATAAAATTTGCTTGTCGCAAATGAAGCTCGCTGACATTTGTTAATAGTTAACAAATCTTATGATGCTCAAGTGAGATTCAATAAGAATAACTAAATAGTTCATTTCGCTATATTTAACCAAGATTTGTTAACTGTTCAAACTCTTCTCTCAGTGTATAAAATACAAGTTGCTTGCGACTTTTTTGAGGTCGCTGATTACAAAACTCAACGCTAAATTCAGAAATTCGAATAGAGGATCCAATATGACGGTCCAAAATGCAAAAAGATATATTATTTGGATGAAACTCGAAACTGCCTGTATAGGGGCTCACAATTGGCCGAGCATCGGGCCGGTGCTGGCGGCCAGCCTTCCAGCAACGGCGCGGCAATGGTAACCAGCACTGGTGCAGTACTGGCTTGACTGCTGGATGATAACTTCGGCCCAGTACTGGTAGTTGTGCACGGCCGGGTACTGAGGGTCACTGCGGCCCGGGAATGGTAACGAACACGGCCAGTATTGGGCAAGGAACGGCGGGAAATATTCAGTATAATCAATTTAGTAATTAATTATTAATTTAAAAAGAACACCGACACTGATGGTTGTGCGGTCGGTGTACGGCTCTGGCGGTCCCACGAGTTAAGCAGCATTGTTTGCGGCCATAACTTGGATGGGTGACCGTTATCCGTGCACCGGCTGGCATATCAATCAGTTAGCGGGAGGTCAGTTTTTCTGAGACCTCGGTGTCTACACTTAAGTACTTTACTTTCGTATATACACCGGGAGACCAGAAAAATATATGGCCGTCTGTACCAACACGGGTTTTCCGCAGTTTCCCCGTGTTCATGGCGAATGCGGTACAGTGTAGCTAAGTCGGCTGCGGCCGCATGGGAAGTTAGGTTAGCTTAGCGAAGTGCGGGTAGGAAGTGATAGGAGGAAGGGTGGGATGGGCGGTAAAAGGCGATTGAAGCCATACCATGGAAAGAATAAATAAAAAATAAAAAATAAAAAATATTAATTTAAAAAGATATATTTCCTAACGGACCGTCTCCAATAATTTTAATCATGTTATTCTATTACCATTTAAAAAAAAAAGGAAATCGTCCACGGATACAATTTTTTCGATAGCTTTCGGGAAAGTGATGTTGGCGGGATTTGAACCTACGACCTATACCACCTACCTAAACTACATAACTACCTAACCTGCACGCTAACCACTAGACCAAACCGACTATGTGGGTTTCTTATACTTTAAGTCCATAATAGTTGCATCTAGGATAACAATCACAGGGGCATCAGATGGATTTGGATAAAATTTGGTACACTGATTTTTTTGAAGCCACTGATTAAAGAACTCAAATCTGAATTCTGAAATTCAAAATGGAGGATCCAATATTGCCGTCCAAATGACAATAAATTATATAATTTGTATGAAACACGAAACAGAGACCCTTTTTGAATCCAGTATGGCGGCTAATATATAAAAAGTGACTTCATTTTGATAAAATTGAGTACTCAGGCTTCTTAAGATAATTCATTACTAATCTAAACTTGAAAATAAAGGATAAAAAAAGGCCGATACAAAAAATTTCAAGTGCAAAATCTTGTTTAAATGGTAGGGAAGGAAATATGTTTTTTATGCTGGTCGTCGCTAACGTGCCGACGGTGCGCGATATTGAGGTTATGTTAATCATTGGCATGAGGGTAATGGCCCATGTCTGCCCACGACTGGCTGACATACGTGAGAAACGTATTGGACCTAAGACAATGTAAAATTTTGATTGTAAAATTTGACGCGTAATTTCCACCTCTCGCCCACCACGACTTGCAGGATATTGTAGGAATTTATAGTACCGATGGCGCAATCATCGGCACCAGCAATGGCCCAGCCGTGGAAAACTACAGCAGCCCATGCTCGGTACAAGTCTATCGGCCATCGCTGGTTGTCAGCAATGGGCCAGACGTGACAAAGTGTTGACAGTTCTTACTTGGTCGCGGCCGCGGGCCACTGTTGGCCCCAACGATGGCTCGATAGTCAACCAGTACTGGCTATCATCGGTTGGTAGCCAGTACTCGCCCAATCATTGGCCCCGTTGTAACTGCTGGCATTTCCTATACGGGTGGGAACCTTTACAGGTCTCTAAAAGGCTAAAAATAAAAACATGGTAAATCCATTATGACGACCACAATGGAGAAAGACAGACAGAAAGTAAGGCATCCCAGAATACATCCAGTAGCACCACGACTCTCGAGAATATATGGAATATGTTCTATCGTCAATAATAAGTTACTGATTCCGGGACGGCGTCCTGGATAAAGTCTAGACAGTTCGGGGGAGTCCCGGGTGAAATGCCAAGAAACCATCTAGTCATGGATGAATCCTCGGGTGGACTTCGGGATCGGATCAAAACCCGAAGTCCATACGGAACTCCATCCGGAACGCCGGTCCTGGTTAATTTTTTCAGCACGGATAAATATCAGTGGTTAAAATATATTTTCAAACATGCTGCAGATTCCCAGAGTAGCAACAAAAGAGCTTGCACGCTAATAACAGGACAATTATCTACCGAGTGCATTTCCAGTACTGACAAGTTTCTCGATCGTGAATCGCAAGTATTTTTCTGCCGAAAAGCAAAGATTGGTCCACTGTGATCTCAGTACTTGAGCGAACCCCGACCTCTAGTAATTTACCACGAGTCGTCCCAGTACACATCTAGTTCCGCCTTGACTCTCGGTAATCCGTAAATAATTTCACTTGGCCCAATATATTTTTCCAAGTTAGACCCAGCACTGTTTTCCAGTACCGAGACGGAATTGTTTGCAATCCCATTTTGACACTAAGAGTAGGATTCGTGTCAACATCCCGATATCGTCACAATAATGATATTAATTGGGGTAATCGCTGGCACCGCACAGCTGAGTTAGTACTGGTATTAATTTTGGACCAAAATACAGCGGCGTTGACCGCTCTCGCAGAGTACCGACATTTCCACATGAGGACGTGAAAATTTCGGAAAAAGTATTTTCCTGAAAACAAAGCTTCCTCCATGAAGGAACAAAATAGGACAAAAATAGTACAAAGTACAACTTCACTAGGGATTCATTAAAATAAGGTGGTTTGTTTATTATAAATCAAACGATTTCTATCAACCTCATGATAGGGCACTAAGTTGCTTCAACGTTTTAACATAACAGTGATTTTCAATCATCACCTAGGCGTCCGGAGTTAATATTGTCGTGTGGTAAAGAAGAGGTAGGAGGTTTCAATCCTACTGAATGTAGTGTAGTGTAGCAAATCACAGAGAGTGGGCTCTCCTGCCCCGCAGCTATTTCCTCTCATGTGGACGTGAGCGACGACGTAGGTGATGAGAGCAGTGCCAAAGGCGAGACGGCAGTCGCTGGTAATGGCGAGACCAATAGAATGAGGGGTTGCAGCGGATGCGAAGGGAGTTGGGCGTCCTAACCACGTCGGTAAGCGACCCCTGCGGTAAACGGACTAAATTGATACACTCGTACTTGGACCCGGTTTGCGGTATGAATTGCCGCCAGTCACGTAGGCCTTGCTCTGTGCCATGCCTGTTGGTTCGCGAACAGTGCAGCTGTACTCTACCTCATTTATACCGTATTCTGCATTGAGAAATACAGAATACTATGCGTGTTGTACGCTATCAACGTACGCCGCTGTATCTGGAAATCATATGTTTTTCTTTTGATATCACGACTCTCGTTCATTGGGTTCCTTGCACTTGCTTAATAAATATTCTCTGCAAGATAAGCTAATTACATAAGCGAAGAGAAAATTGTTTCTATTAACATTTGTAATGAAAGTTAGGCCTTTAGTAAGTCGGCTGTTAGTGACAACTAACATTCTTGATTATCATCGATGATTAGTTATTGTAAATGATATTTTCTGTGCTGCTGCTCGTTAAATGAAATATGTACATAGGGCCACATACAGGCTCCTAAATAATACTTTGAATACAACCGACAATCCATTCGGTTTTCGGAGCCGCCCGTAGGGAAAATGTGTTCCTTTGAAAAGATTACTCGAAAACCATTTTCTCACCTTCGGTATATTTCCAAGTACTTCTGCTTATAGAAAAGTTATATCGAGCATACAATGAAGATTTTATCTGAGTAGTGAGGTATGGATATAAGACGCCGTCATCGCCCCCTCCATAGTCCTTTCTAGGTGCGCAGACGGTATGTACAATATAGGGAGCCAATGAAATGACGTGAATTGTCCCAGTGCAACTCTCTGAGCTCTGATTGGTCCTGACGGAAAATCCCGAGCTTCGATTGAATCGATGAGATTCCTCGAAATCAACGGATTTATTAGTGAATGTTGGGAAAATCAAGAATGAAAGAAATCAAAATATTTGAGAGTTTACATACGATCGGAATTTTTTTAATTGCCCTGCGAAAAAATGAGTTGGTACAATTAATAGAATATTTTACTTCCCCGCAGCTGCTCGAAACATATTTTGCTGTTAGACAACTTAAATACCTAACTATATTGCAATCTCACCGAATCGATTAGTTGGCACGACCATTCGAATTTTTGTCAAGTTATGTGTGATGATGTCAATACAACACGAATCGCAGCCTCAACCATTAGGTTTGTTATTATTCGAAGTGGGTACAAAAATTAATGTATGAGATGTCGCAAGTAAAGTCGGAGAGCTTCTGTACTGTGGACTGGTAATATAGTGGCCACCAATTTTTGTTTTCTTTTTATGTGCGATATTATATTAAACGTGTAAAGTATCTTATCGAACCAGAATTGAGGCAGTTGGATAATCTACTTCAATTAATGGATCTCATGACTCTCAATAATTCGTACAGTTATTAATAACCATTGAGAAAGTAATTGACTGAACGCTATATTCTCACATTTACGACTGTAGTGCACATATCACCGTGTTCGTCATCGTTGTCGTCGACGTCGTCGTTGTCGTTGTCATCATCATCGTCGTCGTCGTCATTGAAGATTTATAGATGCGACGGCAATCCAGGGTGATCAGCACAGACTAAGCATCCCTCGGCTTCGGCTTCCTGTTGATTTATGCTCTAGGCGTGATAGGAGTCTCGAGATCAACGATGCTAGTTACTCTCTCACTCCGTAGCACATTATTCCGCGAGACTTATGTCCTCGCGTGACCTCAGCACAATGAGATCAATGTGGAACGAAGGCGATGACGACAACTGCGACGTCAGTAGGATGAGCTTCATTTCTATTGTCGCCGTTCTGGCTGGGCTAAAACTCTAGACGTCATCGTCCACTCTGCCGCGACGCCTTCACCACGTCGACACGGGACCTCGATTAAGCTCTGTACGATGCGGCAGCTGTCAAAACGTGACCCCTGCCGTTCTACTACTAAACCACACACTGTTCTCGGTCCAAAGCGGCCGCACAGCAGTGCACCACGACTGCCATCACCACGACCACGTCCCTGTGGACCTCGTGTTCTCTACTAGCTTCTGCGACCTGCGACACTCGATCCCTGTGAATATACCACGGGCTGGGTTATCGAGTCACCTGGAAATTGACCAGGCGATAGAGTAAACACGGGGCGATGTTATCTCGGGGGCTGATAGGCATCTGTGTCAGCTTATCCCCTACCCCTCCTCCACTCGGTTCCTCTGACATTATTTAGGGGTACAATGAGGGGTGACTTAACGCACAACAGGGAATTTACTACGAGCCGCAGTTGTCAAGTTTTATGATATTATTAAATGAAGTCTTTTGTACATGGAATATTAATTGAAAGTTAGACTCTGTAGTTTCGGTAGGATAATAACACTGGGAAGAAACTGAAATGTGTGCATCGTAAAGTAGCATTCCAAATTTAATGTTGCCCATTAAAATTTACGCTCCTCCTAGCACACCCGCGTTGATATCTGTTCATTATGATTCTTTATGATTTGTTTGAATTATATTCATGAAAATCGTAACCTTAGTCAATCTCACTCAATCCGATATGAAAACCACACATATTTTCTCTGTGCGACGTTGGACTGTGATGTTCTCTAAACCCTTTTCCGCATACGAGGCATTCTCTGTCAGTTCAGCCACTTTTTTTTTCGACCCCCTCAGGTCTATCCCATAATTGGCCACATTTTAATACCACTTAAAAGCGCTCTTTGTGAATTTATTCAGATTCTTTAATCCATCCATTTAGGAAATGTATATTTTTTTCGTTATTCATATAACTTCGATGGAGTAAATATGACAAAACAATTAAACATACAAAAAAATGTTGTTTTTCAATTAACTTTGTATTGCAATATGTCTCATATTTTTATTCGTGTTGCAAAAGCTATTTACAGCAAAAAAAAAATGATTGAAAAAAAATGAAACAAAAGCATACCAAAAAATTAGCATCCCATGTGCGAATCTCAAACGGGCGGTGTCTTGGCACAGTACCATTGCCAAGATTGCCGGTACTGGCGCCCAGTTCTGGGGACATACGGATCTATATCTGTCTCAATGCTGGGGCAACTCGGAAATGATAACACCGGTCCTACACTTGTTCCATACTGTCGACAGGGTACTGATTGACAGTACTGGTTAAGTCTATGATGGCGAATGTTGGACCAGTGTTAATTCATAGTACCCATTCCGTACTGTTAATTAATTCTGGACCAATACTGGTACTGGTACTGGACCAATACTGGTACTGGTACTGGACCAATGCTGGTACAATGTTGGTACAATGCTGGTACAACACTTCGCCAGAACCACCAGCCAGTACCGCGCCGATACTGCGGGTCAAGCGTTGGACCAGTGTTATCATTTCAGAGCTGTCCCAGTATTATGCCCGTAAATCATCCGATACCCACCCATGTACGAATTTCAAATCGGCTATGTCTTGGCGCAGTACAGTTGCCAATGTTGTCGGTACTAGTTCTGGGGAGGTACGGAATCATTACTGACTTAATGCTGGGGCAACGCTGGAATGATAACACCGGTCGAGAGTTTGTTTTCTAATATTGGCATAATACTAACTGACAGTACTGGTGTAGTGCTTTTAGCTAGGCTTGGGCCAGAGTTCATTGATTAGACGGAGCCGAGGTCCAGTTTCAGAAACGAGCCAGTGGCGGGACAATTGATATGAACATTACCGAATATTAATATTCATATAATTATTAAATATATATATTACATAATAAAAATATGTTATGATATTAATTATATTGGTAATATTATTTTATTAATATTAAAAAAAGAAAAAAAAGTGATTCCTTCACAAATACAATTTTTCCGTGATGCTCCCTGCGAAGTGATGTGTGGGGATTTGAACCTAAGACCTATCGACCTACCTAACTACCTATCTATCTAAGGACGTACACGCTAACCACTAGACCAAACCGACTATATGGATTTCTGATACTAGACTTTCATAAAGGTTGCTTCGAGTATAACAACCACAGAAATATAGACGGATTTGAGTAAAAATATGCCACCCGGTATTTTCGAGGTCGCTAATTACGAATCTGATCTCAAAATTGAGAGATTCAAAATGGCGGAGCCAATATGACGGACCGAAAATGCTAAAAGTAACGTGGTGTGAATAAGACTCCGTACCCGAAAGCTATTTATGTCGTTGACTGCGAACCTTAACTGTACATTAGGAAATTCAAAATGGCGAATCGAATATGGCGGACCAGATATTAAAAACCGTTTCAATTTAGATGAAACTCAACACCCATAGGTTTTCGCAGTCCCTGATAACGAATCTGAATACGAAATTCATGAATTAAGTCACGGGTCCAAGATGGCGTATCGAAATGCAGAATTTCAAAATGGCAGACCAAAATGTAAACCGTAACTAAATTTCAGTCAGAGACTGGATACGTAAAGGATTTCGATGTTACGATTTATACGAATCTGAATACAATTTTTTTTTCAATCAAAGAGCCATACATAAATACAAGAACTGACAAATTTAATGGATGTATAGTTACGATATGAGAAGTCTCATCTAAGACACGGTCGATACTCAGACAACTGTCAGGCGTGCGTTGGTTCCGTTGTTCAGGCAGTACGAAACGCAAGTGTCGGGAAAATATGACGCCAGTACTCAGCCGCATATCAGGCTGATACTGATGAAGTTTGCTCGCTGACATTAAGATAAGTTTCGGTCCAGACCAACCCCAGTACCTAGACGACTCTCGACGGACTGCCGTCTATGTCAACTTAGAAGTACTGACCGCCAGAACTGACGCAGTATCGGGTCAGTAGTTAATCGGTACTGTAAAAGGAATGCCTCACAACACTTGGCAGACAAAAATAGTATTGTGACAATTGTCATCACAAGACACGCCCAGTACTCTGGCGACTGTTGGCTGTGCAATGGCTATAATGTAAAACCGGTACTTAAGACAAGTGCTGTGGCAGAGCCACCTCAGTACTCAGCCGGATGTCAGGCTGGTACTCATAAAATTTATTTGCCGACAATGAGACCAGCTGTGGTTTAGTCTACGCTCAATACTTCGACGACTCTTGGCAGTTTTCCAAAAATATTTTTTACCATTACTTAAGCGCGTATTGCCCCAGCATGGTCGAGGATCTGTGCGGTGTGTCGAGTGGGAACCAGAATGATTTACTCGCAGGTACTACGACAATTGTCATCATAAGACCCGCCCAATACTGTGGCGACCGTCGGCCGTACTTCAGTACATTGCGCAGGAAGTATTTAACACAAGTGTCGTGACAGTATCACCCCAGTACTCAGCCGGACGTCAGGCTGGTACTCATGAAATTTGTTTGCCGACAATGAGACAAGTTGTGTTTTAGTCTACACTCAGTACTTCGGCGAGTCTCGGCTGAACACCATATATTTTATCTTGGAAGTACTGACTGCCAGATTCGACCTAGTACAGGACCAGTGATTTGACAATACTGCGACAGCACTACCTAACAACACTTGGCAGTCAAGCTTGCTTCAGTACTGGACCGTGTTGGTAACTGGCAGTATTCCGGAATTCGCACAGTACGTACTGTGCGGTCCGTCGAGCCGAATTATAATAATGAACTTACCGTACACATGATAAGTGTGAACCTAAGATACATTACGTACTCAAACGAATGTCGGCCGAGCGTTGACAATATTGTTTAACCAGTTCCGAAGAAATGTGTTCGGGCCGCGTGATCCCAGTACTTTGACGACTCTCGGCAATGCGTCGACAATATTATACAGTCTGTATAAAACATAAATATCGGCAGTTTAACGGCAGTACTCAGTTGCATATCAGGCTGATACTGGCGAAGTTTGCTCGCCGATCAAAACACTAACTTTAGCATAATCCACACCCAGTACTCAAACGAATGTCGGCCAGGCATCGGCAATATTGTTTAGTCAGTGCTGTACATAAGTGCTGGGACAGTATGACCTCAGTAGCGTGATGACTCTCGGCCATGCATTGTCAATACTATGCAGCCTGTACAAAGCATGAGTGTCAGGGCAACATGACCCCAGTACTCAGACGCATTTCAGGCTGATACTAGCGATATTTGCATGCCGAACATAAGACGAGCTTCGGCCTAGTCCACGCACAGCACCTATACGACCCAAGCACCGTATCGCACTAAAGTGATCGAAGTACTGTACTGTGTATTGAGCTAAAACCATCATAATTTACGCGTCTACAGTATGACAAGTGTCAACGCAAGACCTATTCAGTACTAATATAAATGTTGGCCGTGCATTGGCAACATCGTTTAGCCAGAACGAAGCAGAAGCGTTAGGACAGTGTGACTCCAGTACTCTGACGAGTCTTGGATATCCGTCGACAATATTATGAAGTCTGTATAAACCATAAATTTCGGTGTAGTATAATGCCAGTACTTAGTTGTATGTCAGGCTGATACTAGCAAAGTTTGCTCTATAACAATAAAATAAGTTTCGGCCTAGTCCGGGCCCAGCACTCGGACGGCTCTCGACGGTGTTCCGGCAATATATTCAACCAGTACAATGCACAACTATTGGGACAGTATTACCCCAGTACTCCGTCGAATGCCAGGCTAGTATTGGCAAAGTTTGCTTGCCGACAAAAAAACGAGTTTCGGCGAAGTCCGCTCCCAGTACTTGGACGACTTTCGCCGGTGGTCTGGAAATATATTCAGCCGGTACGAAGGACAACTGTCGAAACAGTATTATTCCAGTACTCAGTCGCATGTCAGGGTGGTACTGGCAAAGTTTGCTCGACGACAATAAGATGAGTTTCGGCCTAGTCCGAGTCCAGCACTCGGACGGCTCTCGGCGGTGTTCCGGCAATATTTTCAACCAGTACAACGCACAACTGTTGGGATAGCATTATCCCAGTACTCAGTCGAATGCCAGGCCAGTATTGGTAAAGTTTGCTTGCCGACGTTAAGACGAATTTCGTTCAAGCCAACGCTCAGTACTTGGACGAATCCCGGCTGAGTGCCGTCCATGTTATCATGGAAGTACTGGCCACAAGTACTGACGGAGCATGGTGCCAATTGTTAATCAGTACTGTAACAACACTGCCCAACGACACTTGGCGGCCAATTCCGTTTTAGTACTGGACCGTATTGGCAACACTGGCAGTATACCAGAATTCGTACATGGGATAGTGGGCATCAACTATTTGAAGGAGGAAAAAAATATTTTCCAAAATTTTCGATCCAATAAATGGCTATATGCACGAATAACTGCATGTAAACCCTGAAGGCCGTGTCGTCGTTACACGTCAAGTAGCTCAGTGGATCGATTATTTGAAGGAATAACAAAAAATAAGTGGAATAAAAAAATATATAAAAATAAAAAACAATTAAATAAATTTAATTAATTTTCTTTCTTTTTTGAATCCTTCAAGTTGTCGATACCCACTACACCAATTTTTTTGTAGGTTCTATACATGTCCCTAGAGCTTATAAAAAATTCAGAGTAATATCGGAGGTGTCCGAATGAATGAAAAAAATTGTTTAACATTTTTTTTTTTTTTTGCTGAATATCGCTTTTGCAACACGAATAAAAATATGAGACCTATTGTATTACTAAGTTGAGTGAAAAACAACATTTTTTTATACATGTATTTTTTTGTCCGACTTACTCCATCAAAGTTATATGAATAGTAAAAAAAATACATTTCCCAAATGGATTGTTTCAAAAATCTGAAAAAATTCACAAAGAGTGCTTTCATGTGGTACTAAAACGTGTCCAATTATAGGATAGATCTGAGAGGGTCGAAAAAACAGTGGCTGAACTGACAGAGAATGTCTCATACAAGGGATTTTTTTAAGTATGTAATTTTGCTACTTCATACCTGTCTTTCATAGCTATTTGTTTATAAGACGCCATAGAGTTTTCAAAGATTTAAATACAAATTACCTGTAAAGAAATGTATACTTTTGTTTTTTTAAATGTTGGCTGAGAAGGAAAAGCAAAAGAACGGACTATAGTCTTCTCCCAATATCGTTGAATACATCGCCGATTTCGCATATCACTTTAATACGGCCTATAGCCAACCTATCATTCCATATATCACATCAGATATAAATACATATATATGTGTCTCTACTAACAGCCACAGCACAATCTCGGTTTAAATCAGCGTGGTTTGTAGGAGCGAGAGAGAAGTCTTCCTGTCCCTGCGTATACTCTAGTGATAATTCCATAGGTACACGTCGGTAATGAATGGGGGGTAACCGAATTGTGCGCCAGGAGTTAGTGTGAGTTAACCAGAGTGTTCAACGGTGTGTATACAATGCGACCAGAATGTACGGATATACATGCGCTATACTATCATGTATACATATGTGGGAATGTGTTCTACTAGCTCCCACCCCCCAGAGAGGCTTTCCGCTTACCTAGATCCACTGACGAAGCGTGCACTGAGCGTGGCTACGGCTCTCTATAGTGTATACCATAGTCGGGGCACACAAACCAATGTCGCAAACATGGGAAGCATGCATACATACCAAGCGTATTTCTATACATAATATATGTATATGTGTGCCGTGCGTGTAGGACGTATATTCGGCGAAGAAGGACGAAGAGCGGAGGACCGTAGAACGAGAACGACAACGACGACGGGAGGCTCCGCAGCTAACTATTTACGATTATAACCTGTAGGGCGAATTTCGGTTTAATAGTCTCTGAGCTAGCTCGCTGCTCACGTGCTGAGTCCCCGGAACAGGCTTTGCTGGCCAGCTACCATTACTATCCAAACCTGGGTTAATGCAGTCGATAGTCTAGATATGTACGATCGATCGGACTTACCTGAGAACGAGTTGCCTTGGCAAACGCGCTGTTCCCACCTACCACCAGTAGGTTACTGCTCTGCTTCTCTTTATCAAACCATTTTTTTAGCCCTCTTCCTCTGCTTCCGGTGAAATTATCGACGTACAACACCCTAGCCTTCTCGCAAAGTTATTGAGCTTACTAGACTTGATGTCGCTTTACTTCAATGGATTCGCAGTAGTAACACACACATGGACACACACACTTGTTGCACACTTCTTGCTTAGTTAAAGTAAAAGATTTCATGGAGCCAATTACCTGTATCGGCGTATTAATGAGTCTGTAAGTTAGAGTCAGCTCTAGACACTTATACCCTTGTATATTGATTGCGGCAAAGCCTCATTCCCAGCATTAAGAAAAAAAAATATTGCTCGGTATCTAAGTGTGTAACTGATTAATCAGCGGGGATAGTTGGCGTTAGTTGGCGCAAAGTAGATGTGTATTTTTTGGTATGCGTGTGCAGGTACACCGACGCAACATACTGTACGCATATATTCTATTTATAGTATATGATGGGAGGCAACATTTACGCATCCATTTGTACGTTTAATCTCCGAAAGTGGTCTCTCGTAATCGAGCTTGCTACTCTCGCTGCTGCATGCTTTCGTTGTGTGATATTCTGCCTCAGCACAGAGTTTATGTTCCACGCTCGCATCCCTATCCACGTATCCAGGCTGGTTATTTCTCTCTGTGCCTCACTCGCTGTACCCTCACGCGTATTAAATCAACAGAGAGGATTTTCGACGCAACGTTGGCAGCGGGAGAATAACAACAGCAGTAGTAATAGCAATGACATCAATGGACGGTATCAGCGGCGTGACGATGATACGCAAAACTATAGCAAACGAGCGTAGAAAGTCCATTTCGATTGATCCAATGGGTGTTTAATGACCGTATAAAATCGTGCAAATACGCAGTGTTCTCACTTCAGCTGTGACGCGATCCGTATATAAAGTATAGTCATACGTGAATAGGAGACGAGTGTATCCTGGTTCGATGCTCGCACGCATCCCACCAAGCCACGCTCCGCGCCCGCTCATTCTCGCTACGTTAAACCGTCGATTTATATATTCAACATACGAGGGATAGTCTGACGAAGAGAGAGTAAAAAATAGGGACACAGGAGATAGATACACATTCCATAAAAGCTCGTGCCCTCGATCAATTACGTATTCAAGCACTGTTGTAATACGAAAAAGCTCTCTATTCAAACAATTCGAAAATCGAATCGCATCATTTTCCCTATAAACACTGGACATCACATTAATATGTCCTTCATAAAATAACGATTTCCACGTAACGCTGTTCACTTCCCGATCGAACGCGGCCTCAATTTACACTCAAAGGCGTTCTCAACTTACTCCTAGCTTAACACGTGACTCTGCAGTATCGAGTCAAGAACATTTGTGCGCACGTCTCACCAAGTCTGCTTGAGCAGTATACTATATATGCAACGTTTTCATGATTTTCCCGCGAGCTCATTTTATCTATCTTTAAATGCAAGCATTTCATATATTTTTATTTACGGAGTCAAACGTGAGAATATGTGTTTATCTAATTTTATGATGAAGAGTGCTAATTTTATTTCGGTAGTGACGCTGGTGTTAAAGGATCCCAACCCCTAAATGATAATACCGACGCGAAATAGCTATAATAACGTCTCAAACAAGTACTCTAATTATTTTTATTCCATGTTGGGTACGGATGATGGATGGTTGTAAAAAATAAGGGGATAATCGGAAGAGTTTCGACGGATTATCGACTACAGTATAACGAGTGTGGTGCTGGTTGGAAGAGCCAATTTAGGCTATAAACGCCTCGCTTCGACGAAGTGAGAGGCAATGAATCGAGATAGCGCCTGGGAACGACGGGGTGAAGAGAGCGTTGAAGTACGCGAGGTGAGAGCTCAAGGGGTGTGTGCAAGAGGCGCGGGTTTCGAGCCCAGCTGGGGGGGGTTCGTTTGCCTGCCTTCCCGGAACATGGGCATCGCTCTTACTCTACCATTATATCGGATGGGGCCAATCGACCTATCGAACGCCCAATTACTCCCTGGCAACGAGTCCTTGTCGATATTCTTCTTCGCCTTCGGTATTAAGCAGACTGAACCTCTTTTTTCAGTGCTCCTGCCCTGCTTTTGCCACCGCTAGTGGTACTATTTCTGATACTGTGGAAATGCAAAGCCGTTCAGAGACAAAACTTTTTGGGGGGTTGAGTGCGGGGGTTAGGTCGCGACTCCGCCTCCCCAGTAGCTACTTCTCTATACGAGGAAAAAGTTCTCTCTCCCTTTATAGAAAACGGTTCTGCTGATGGAAACCGGTCAGTTTATAAAATGGTAGACCGAGAAGAGAGCGAGAGAGTTAGAACTTGGCGTCGAGAGAGGCAAAATTTTCATGGAAGAAGCTAAAGTGATTGAGTTTGAAAGAGAGGCAGAGAGCCGCCCGGGTCTCGAGTGATAATTTTTTTTTCTCTTGTTACCCCAACCAACTTCTCAGTCATTTCCTATTTTCTCAGGTTATCTACTCACCCTTTTCCCCCCCTCGCAAAGCTGTTTTTTTTTCCTTTCACTTTAAACTCGTATTTTTCCTACTTTCGCGCTGCCAGTGCGCTTATACTTTAGTGTTTTTCACAGCCACGTCTCCAACTTCAACCAAAGAATCTGTGACGTAATTTTATTTATGAGACTTCATTATCATATCCCCCTTCGCCAGGTATCGAACTCCAGCTTTCTCGAACTGCGATATTTGACAGACTTTCTTTTTATTTCGCATTCGAAAACACTCTTCTTTCTTGTGAACGCCTCCTGTGGATTCCCTAAATTCTTATTTTTCGTACCGCAGGTTGAAAAGATACGAAAGGTAAACCAAGCCAGCAAAACTTTCTACCTTTTAACCCTCCTATACATTGCTGGTAGCTCCGGGGTGGCTTTGAAGGGTGGTAAAATTGAGCTTGCGAGCTTACGAAATTTCTGGTGAGCTGCACTTAGAGGGGGGACAGACGCACAGGCGCCCACACCACACACACACACACACACACACACACACAACACACACACACACACACACACACACACACACACACACACACACACACACACACACACACACACACACACACACACACACACACACACACACACACACACACACACACACACACACACACACACACACACACACACACACACACACACACACACACACACACACACATACACACACACACCACACACACACACACACACACACACACAACACACACACACACACACACACACACACACACACGCACACACACACACACACACACACACACACACCACACCCACACACACACACGAAGTTCGACGAAACGAGCCGTGTAATTTTAAGGTGACTCGGTGGTAACCACGTCGACGAGCGGGTCAACGGTGCGGTGATTTATTCGTCGACTGGGGTGCGGTAAAACGGGGAGAAAAGGTATAGAGGAACGACGGCGCGCGCGCGGCCAATGATGCGAAAAGATTATGTACGGGCCACGGGAGCCTAACAGCAGCGGGTTCTAGTAGCTCTCGCTATACTAGCAGCAGTACCACTAGCGTTACTTACGCAAGGGCCGTGTAGCACTCTCTGCTCACCCATACACACGCGTTTTCAGCGCACCATTCGGAGAAAACTGAGGGCTTCAAGCACAGCTTGCACATGCGGCGCAATTTTCATGCTGCCTAATGGTCCGTGATCTTTGATTGGACTTTGTTTACGTAGCATTTTCTCTATTGCTGTATTTATATATATATATATATATATACCAGGGGCTGGGGCTAGCCCCAAGCCTTTAGACCCACCCCCCTTCGCCAAGCCCCGAGCCCGAATTATTCCAAGTCCCTCGATTCTTGACACGGCGGCGGCGGCGGCGAGATCTTTTTATAATATAGAGAGATATACATATATATATCCAGCTCTGTTCGCTTGCTCCTTCCTCATACAGAGCAAGTATCTATTTGGAGATGTTTAGGGATGGATGGAAACCACTATACCTTTCTTTTCAAACAAGCATACAAGCAAAAGTGAATTTAAAAATGCAACACGATTAGTTTACCGGGTTACCGTTAGTTCAAAGAAATTGGAGTTCGGAATCGAATCTCCAAGGTGAATGGAGTATTGTCATAACGGAAAGAAAACATTGTATTAGAGAGCAAAGCTAGGTACATCCGGACGTTCGATGAACGTTCAAGATTGATGGTTTATATTCTCGTTTCCGGGTTTCTCGTTCGTTGTTCCGCTGCGTTTCTCCGTGAAAGGATCAATCTCTTAATCCTGATTTATTGAGGACGTTTGAGGTGCTCAGCGTTAGGGGATCTATTACCGGATAACCCCTGTGGATTAATAACCATCAAAGTATACAGGCAAGTTTCACATATTAAATCAGGATGTGTATTCAACACAATTTCCGGCACAAGCTTTATTGGTTTTGTTATTAAATTACTAGAAAAGAAATTTTCACATACATTGTACATACATCGCATAAATATTTGCGGGATATACAATGTCCTATGTATATACGTATGCACGTCGTATCACATGATATGTATATGAAATGGTATCTGTAAAGGAGACACTTATTCATGTACATCGAACATACACTGGATACCCATGAGGATATACATATTATGTGCACCGTATGTACAGATATGTCCCTGTCTAAAAAAAAACGGAAAAATTAATTACAAAATAATTCTCTGCATTCAATGAATTCGGTTAACTTGTACTTCTAGTTGGATATTCGGAGTTATTGCATTGATCGGTACATATTTATTGCCGAAAAAACACATGTAAATTTATTTGATGCTGTAGTGTTACGTCAGACCATGCGGTTTTTTGTTCAACCGATGATTTACACGCTTTGTGTGCGATTCAGCTTCAAGGTCTCCCGTGATCTGATCAAGAAGAATAAATTTTCCCTATTACCACACCTGCCGGTCAACACTGAATACGCAAGCTCCTTTTCGCGTTTAAACCTTTCGGAAAATTACTCACAGGACAGAGCTAAGAATGCAGTCCTAGCGCGAGAGAGGGAAAAATTAGGGGGGGAGGGAGGAGTTTGACGACTCTTTATTATTGAAGGAGGGACAAAAAGTATGGATTTCATCTAAAGGGGAATTCCACTTAAGAAAGAAGTAATGGTTAAATATCTCTCTTATTTTTCCCCCATTATGCAGAAATGATTCCACCGAAAATCTTGACGACGATTGTCCATAAAGATATTGCGACTGTTATTTGACGACAGTACCCGTGCAGAAATATAGTTAGGGCTCCAACTTGGCCCTTTCTAGTTTGCCCCAGTTTCTATTAGGGGCCCCTACTAGGCTAGTCACGCTTGAAGTATGGAGCCTTTAGAGGCTCAATATGCGCGACCCTAGTGAGGGTTCCGGGGTCCGATGGCCGCCTCTGTTGAGCCTAGTAGGGTTCTAGATTAGATTCCCTATTGTGGATGCCACGTTTATACCTAAAAAGGTCGCCTTATTTTAATCGCGGCTGCCCGAACTAATTTCTGCACGGGTAGCTGGCTGTTCTATATGTATTATAAGTTTATAAAATAGAAGACTTTTAGGCCGAATTATGATTTATTATGCCAGTTTATAAGTTTATAAAATAGAAGACTTTTTAGTTCGAATTATGATTTATTATGCCAGTTTCGAAGTCTACATCAAGTTGAGGATTGCCCGCAACGTCCTTTTTTTCGGCTTATAAATATCACTCTAATAGTAAAAACATTTTTTTCAAGAACTAATTCCGATTTATTGAGGCCATCAAGGCCGAATTTTTCATACATGGTGAAAGATGCGCTCTTAATGGATAGATGGATCAGGACGTTCTGGACCTTGTATCTTAAAATTTACTGATATACTGCTATTAAACGTAAAATATTGGAGAAAATGTAAATACAAGACAGATTCTTAAACTGAGAATCGATACACAGCTTTGCACCTTTTTCTGGCGAGAGCTAAACCGACTTGGAAAAAACGTCTAGGACGAGAAACCATCGATCGACAAGAATTTGCAAGTTAGAGGTGTGTGAGTGTGTGATAAAATCTGTCTGGCGACACCAAACCCCAAAAAAAAACTGTCAAAAAACCCAATGTCATGAACCAATGATCGTTTCTCTCGACTCCTCTTCATTCCCGCGGTCCAAGCTGCTATACGCACTCTTCCCTCTTTACTGGGTTGACGCGATAAGTTTCCTCATCTTCTCAGCGCGGCTCCTCATCGACCAGATGGATTTACTGGTTTATTTTTTCCCCCGTTGGATGATCCAGTGAATGATTTATGGCTTTCGATAAAGAAAACAAGTTTGAAAAAAGTTGTTAAATATCAAGTGTCTTCACGTACTGAAGTTGGTTTAATTCTCGTACTCTTGAAAGTTTCGATAATTAACAGCGCTTATAGTCACACTCTCGTTGTATTATTAATGATGAGATATTTTCGTCATGTATCAACAGATTCAACGATTGAACAAGGGTGGTACGTCATGTTCGTTAATTGCAGGCTCGA